>JAOQML010036548.1:0-10924 GCA_027568935.1 Erythroxylum urbanii
TGGCTTCTTTCTTCTAAGAAAAATCTCCTCCAAATATTTCTTCTTCTTTCCCACCAAAGGATCTTGTTAACCAAGTTTTCAAAGAAGTAAAAGTGGTAGATCGGATTGGTTAAGGATACAACAATAAGGAGAGGATACATTGAAAAAAGAAAGGATTCAAAAGCAAGGCTGAAGCTAGGAGAGGATATAAGAAGAAGGAGAGGATAGCATAGCGAGGAGTTAAAGATGTAGCAAAGGAGTAGGTAATATAATCTCCATCTTATTCTTATGATAATTATTTTCCATATACCGTATCATGTATGGCTTGGCATGTTGATTTGATTATCTTGCTTCCGCTGTGTTTTGAATTTTAAAAAAGGTTTGAAATTTACCGTTTTAGCTAAATCTTGCATGTTTTATTTTTTGATCCAACAGTTGAATGTCGATGCTTTTGTCTAAACTCACCTTTAGGTTTATTAATTCTTGAGATTAATAAGATTGGTTTGATTATGTTTTATTTCAATTTATTGTGATTTAACTCGATTCTTCATAACTGAGCAATAAACTGAGAAGGTGAGTCAATGAAAATCATCAATTTAGTAACGAGAGTTAGGTAAATCGATAAATAGAAAATTGAATCAAACTAGTAGAGTCTTATAACGAGGATTGAGCACAGGTTCCCGATAGGTTAATAGACAACGTTAAAACTAGTTTAGGTTTTGGACAGATTCTAGATTGAGAGATCGCAATTTCCATATTTTGAATTAGGGAATATTTATTAGTGCTAAGAATTAAAACTCGCGGGAGAGTAATTCACCCTAGGACCATATAGGCCCGTTAAATCGAAAATTTCATAATTGAATAAATTTTCTTTAATTTCGAATAAATTCTCCCTTTCTCTTAATTGGTCACTTCTAGGTTGATTTCGGATTATTTGTGTGAGTTTTCTTCTGTTTGTTCTTTTGGTTATTTATATTCTCATATTTGATTCTTGATTAATTTTAATTTCCACAATAGTTGTTTAATTAGGTTTTGCGAACTTAGTTGCTGTTAGATTTTAGGACTAGTTCCCTTCCTCGTGGGACCAATACCTTAGGTATTATGCGACGTGCGCTTGCGGTAATTAGCAAAGTTAAAAATTAGTAAAACTTCAAGCGTGTAACGTTGAGCGAACAAGTTCTTGGCACCATTACTGGGGAAGGAAACTTAGTTCTACTGTTTAAGGAATTAGGAGATCTTTTAATTTTTGTTTTTGTTTTTCGTAGTTTTACGTAGGAATCGGCTTTTGCATGAACACAAGAATCACGAAGGGTTGGAATCGTAAAATTGAGACTTTAGACATAACATGTTTAGAATGAACCCTTAGAAAAGCTCAGCGAGAAGAAGAAGAAGAATTCGAGAAAGCACAAATAACAAAGGAATTCTAAAGAAACATGGATCAAGAAGTCAACCCTGGTAGGCAACAATAGAGGACCCTCATGGATTTTATAAGGCTAGGGTTTAATGTTGTGAACCAAGGAGTGGCTACACTATCTGTTTAAGTGGTTTCTTTTGAAATCAAGCCAACTCCCCTTAAATATGCTTCAACAGAACGTCCAATTCTATGGACTTGAAAATGAAGATCTGAATGCTCACATTGTGAGTTTTCTCGAGATCTGTGATACTTTTTGGTATCACCAGATGTCAAAAGACACAGTGAGAATTAGGCTGTTTCCCTTTACGCTTAGGGATAGAGTGAAGGCTTGATATCATTCACTAAACCCTGTTAACATTACAATGTGGGAACAATTAGTACGTGCTTTCTTGGATAAATATTTCCCACTAACAAAAACCCCCAAAATTATTAAGGAAATTACAAATTTCCAACAAGGTAATGGGGAGTCTATTTATGAAACATGAGACTGTTACAAGGATTTACAGAGGAGATGCCCACACCACAATCTACCCTAGGAGTTCTTACTGCAGACATTTTATAATGGAGTAAACCCACAGACTAGAGGTACCATCGATGCAGCATTGGGAGGATCTTTAATGCAAAAGACGGTCGATGAAGCAAAGAAATTAATAGAGGAGATGGCCAGCAATAGCTGCTTATGGGCTAGTGAATGTAGTAGCCAACCTATTAACTTTAGAGAGCATAAGGGAGTTGTCGTTGTCGATCAGATGACAAAAATGCAAGCTATGATTTACAACTTAACATGACAACTCAGTAATATGAAGGCGTCATCCTCAGCTACGGTAAAAGCCACGCAATTGAAGTGCGAGCTATGTGGCCAATTTGATTATGATACAGTGGACTGCTTTTTGATAAGAGAAGATAACCCAAAGCAAGTTCATTATATAGGGCCCAATTTACGTGGAGGGGGTAATAATCCCTACTCTAACATATATAATCCAGGGAGAAAGAATCACCCAAACTTTTTCTGGTCTAGCAACAATAATAGAGGGTAGTTCAGACTCGAAGGACAATCGAGTTTCCCACAGGACAAAACAAGCTCTATGGATTCAAAATTGGAAAAAATTTTAAATAAGATGGAGGGAATGGAGGAAGTACATAAGAGTCTCAAGAGTAAATTCGAGCAAGTCACAAAGAATCATGCTTCATCTATCCACAATTTAGAAGTCCAAGTGGTGCAGTTCGCAGAAGCAATGTCAACTCAGAATGTTGGAACTCTTCCTAGCAACACTGAGTCGAACCCAAAGGAGCGTATCATGGTTGTAAGCCAGACTTTGGATGAGGAGATGGAAGAGGTAGACAAAGGAGAAGGTCAAATAGTTAAAGACAACCTTCCAAGTGAGATTGTGAGCAATTCGGTGTAAGTAACTCGATGGGTATTACCACACCAATTCTTTGCTCAAGAAGGAATTATATGCTAATAGAGTAGCACGAACGTTACAAGAAATCAAACTAAAAAAATTGAGGAAGTGACGAACCAAATACAATCTAAATTGAAATTACAAGAGTCCGTTATAGAAAAAGGGAAGGAGCGGATATTGGAAGACACCCCAACATAGTAAAGAAGGATGATCTAGGGGACTTTTTCATCCCTTGGAGTATCAATAAGATCAACATAAATAGGGCATTCACAGACTTAGGCACAAGTATAAATGCAATGCTTTACACTCTCAGTCTTAAATTGGGGTTACGAGAGTTAGTGCCCACAAAGTTTTTAGTTAAGACGGCTGATAGGACTTTACTAAGATCGGTAGGAATAATACAAGATGTGCCGGTCAAGGTCGGTAATTTTATTTTTCCCACAGATTTCTATATTTTGGATATCAATGAAGATAAGGATACTCCAATGATTCTTGGTCGACTGTTTTTAGCCATTACGCACTTATGATTAATGTGGATGGGGGCGAACTAACTCTACGAGTAGGGAAGGAGCAATTGACCTTCAAGGTGATTGTTAGAGAGTACAGAGCTCCTTCAACCCCAATGGATCACAATAAGCCCAAACCTCGAGGAGAATGGGAAGACATTGAGAATCCTACAAATGCTTTCCAGAAGAAGCGCTCACAAAGGAGAAGGCGAGGCAAAGAAAACTCCAAGGATGGTGGTAATCGCAATATGGTAGCAAATATTCAGACTTTAAGATTAATAACGAAGCTACCATCAAATCAGTCATTCCAGCCATATGAGCTTTACAAGGAGTGTCGAGCTACTAATATTAAAAGAAGCATTATATGGGAGGCAACCCATGAAAAAATTAGTTTGTTGTTCAATCTTGTTAGATTAGTTGAATTCAGTAGTTAAGTTTATTCTTGTTTTGGTTCAATAAAAGCAGAAAAGAGGAATAGGATTTCTGAATCATGGGGAAGAATACGTAAGCGTATTAAGAGAAGTGAAGAAGAACTATGAACTGAGAGAAGGAAAGAATTGGAAGAAGAAGGTTTTAGTTTCAGGATATAGGCACTGGCCACGATTGTGACCTACTAGATCACGACTGTGGCCTGTGATTGGGAATTCCTTTTATGCTACGCGGTATACCATAAACGTGGTATAGCAGGCCACGATCGTGGCCTGCGACTATGCAAAAAAAGGGAAGGACGCAAATTTTAAGTGACAACTTTACCATTTTTACTCCTTTTACCACCTATTTATTCAATTCTTATTTAACTTTCACCTTCACTTTCATTTTTACTTTATCTCTCTAGAATTCCAACATTCAAACACTCTCACTTCTCTTTAAAATTTTTACAATCTCTAAAATTTTCCAAATTCAACCCAAACATGACTCATATTAAGCAATCAACCCGACGAGAGCCTCATGGAACACAACAAGTTACGGGACGGGGGAGACGAAACAGAGTAGTGGACTTTGGAGTTTGATTTCCTATTTACACTGAGGAGGAAGGTATTCATTTCCATTCTCTTCATTCTATACAAATTATTAAACTTAAATATTTTGATTATGATACATTGGATAGGATAGAAGTGCATGAGCGGGTAGAGAACTTAGCAGAGAGGATCCAGTGAGGTCAATTTATTAGATTACAATTCCCCTTTTATGATGAGCTTACACTATAACTTTTCATATCCCTAACCTTTGACCCCAAGAAGACTAAGGAATTATGGTTTAGATTAAGGGGTTGAGCGTATGAGTTAACGGTACAAATTATGTGCGACATATGTGGATTCCTTGAATCCATCATTGTCGACTAACATGATGACTTCCGTGCCTCCCAATACTAGCACGAGCTTACCAGCATTGAGCACTTTTATGCCAAAAATGCCCACAATAACATTATCCAGTCACATGAACACTTATTGTTGTATAAATTTATGTGACAGTTGGTCATTGACAAATTATAGACCAACAAGTGTTCAACAAAGGACCTATTCATACTTTGGTGCATGGACTATAGTATTCCAGTATGCACATCCACGCATATGCTAAATGCTGTTGTTGCAGTTATGCGAAAACGGAGAAACCATCTTGGAATGGGGTACCTAGTGTTTGCCATCGCAGAGCATTTGGAGTGCATCAGAGGGGCTTAACAGTGCATCTAGTCGAGTTCCTCGACCACCATCATCTATTTCAGGTAGAGATCATTCACTCCACCAATATGAGCCTGCAGGGAATAAACGAAAAGATACATGTGTGGACTAGGATGGGTGAGGCAAGCTGGAGCTCCATGCCACCTAGGGATGCACGGGAAGCATCAACGAGCAAGGAATCAAAAGAAGAGGAAGAAGAGGACCAATGCTGGACAAGAGTTTTGGGTGCGATATCTGAAACCAACGGAACATTAAAGGAAGTGGTGCATACACAAAGACACTAAAGCTGAGAGATCCACTGACTCCATTAGTATTTCGAAGCTTAGGGTATTCAATTACCACCTCCTATACCATCACCACCTCCACCTCCTTAGGATTCAAGTCTAACCCGAAATTTTTCTTCCATTCTACTTTGTATTGTGTTATTTATTTTTCTATTATTTTTACTTTTATTTTTATCCTTAATTTTATCTGTTCTTTGTTATTTTAATTTCTATTTGCACATTATGTTTATGTATGTGTCGTGTGTGTTTCTTCTCATATTGAGGACAATGTATTGTTCAAGTGTGGGGAGGGATTCTGTGTTTTTCTTTTGTATGTGAATTTTACATACTGTATGATAGTATTAGGTTACATAATGTGAAGTGTGTGAATGTGTCAATGGCTTAGATTGAGTTAAATTTTTTTATTTTTAACATAGTCTATTGGGTTGTGAACAATCATTAGCTTGTGAAATTAGTGAATTAAAGGGCCTTTGAATAATTATACATCCTAATTAGGACTTAGTGGAAATTTAGCACCCGATAGATTGTCGCATTCATTCATAATTTGAGGCCTTTTAGGTTAAGTAGCTCAACTAGTATTTTTCATGGAAACAAATAGCTAAAAACAAAATGGTAGCCAATAAAAAGAGGGTTTAATTCAATAAATCACTATTTGGCTGACCTTCAAGTTACGAGTAGAGCTAGTAACCAGTTGAAAATGTGATGTAGCTGAGTAACCGGATCGACACGCATCATAAATGTTTGCCTTCACGTAAAAAGGCTATAATGAAGTTTCAACCAAGCTGTTAACAATTAACTTAGTCAAGTAACTGGATCGACATTCATCACAAATGTTTGCCTTCTAATAAAAGGCTAAGTCTAGAAAAAAATGTGTTTAAATAAAAACATACCAGAGTTATATTAGGCTTGAAGTTTTATGGAACTATACCTAGGAACAGTTACTAAGACTGAGGCACCGAAAAATTATTAGTACGTATGCACAATTGAAAAGGATCAATAGGTTAACACTTGGTCTTGAATTAGTGTATATTTAGTTCAAATCCCCTAAACATATGTTTTGTATGTTAATGATTTGACACAACCGATTGATTGTGTTCGAGATTAAATTAATTTCATGAAGATCGAAGCCATTGTCTCATTATTGCATTGTATGTTTTGTGTGTTGTTGTTTTGTTTGTTTGAGGAGAAGCAAACATTTAAGTGTGGGGATGTTGATAGTAGTGCTTTGTATGATATTTTAAGGTTTAATTTGTTATGCATTTTGTGTTAAATTGAGTGTTGAGCAGGCATTTAGGGTTTAATTAGATTATTTTTTGTGTTTGAGTGTTTTATTGGGTTAATCTGAATCTTTGGGCTTAAATTGTATATTTTTGAGGTACCTTGATGTGTGTGTTAGTTTGCAGGGTAAACAAGGAAGAACGATGAAGATTTGAAGAGTTTTAGGCTAAAAGACATAGGCCACGATTATGTACAGAGGCCACGATAGTGACAGAAGAGGAGGAGCCAGTGGCCGTAAGGCCACGATCGTAACAGAGAGCGATAAGTCAGGCTATGATCGTGCCCTGCATTGGTCTGACTAAAAAACTTGAATTGTGGGTGATTTTTAGACCATTTTGACCACAAGTTTGATCTAGGGCCACTACAGAATAAATAGAACAATACTTAGCAGTCGTAAGGGAGATTAGAGAGAGCCAAGAGCTGCAAAAAGAGAGAGATTCTGTCAAAAATTCGAGAGAAAACCTAGTTGGAGATCAATCGATCAAGGAAGGAGACGAAGGAAGAGAGGCACAGAGACACGCTTAATGGGACGTACTTTCCAGAACAGATGGTTTCTCGCAATCATAACTCCAAAATCCATTTCGAAAGTATATTCTAGTCGTTATTTCGATTTCATTGATGTATAGAGTCTTAAGATTGATTAGAGATATTTGTCACTGAATGTTGATGCTTTTGTCTAAACTCACCTTCAGGTTTATTTACTCTTGAGATTAATAAGGTTGGTTTGATTGTGTTTTATTTCGATTTATTGTGATTTAATTCGATTCTTCATAACTGGGAACTAAATTAAGAGGGTTAGCCGGTGAAAATCATCGATTTAGGTTAGCAAGAGTTAGGTAAATTGATAGGTAGAGAATTGAATCAAACTGGTAGAGTTGTGTAATAAGAGATCGAGCACAGATTCCTGGTAGGTTAATAGACAACATCAGAACTAATTTAGGTTTTGGACAAATAGCGGATCGAGAGATCATAATTTTCATAATTTGAATTAGGGAATATTTATTAAGGTTAAGAACTATAACTCGAGAGAGAGTAATTCACCCTAGGACAGTCCAGGCCCGTTAAATCGAAAATTTCATAATTGAATAAATTTTCTTTAATTTTGAATAAATTCCCCTTTCTCTCAATTGATCACTTCTAGAATGAATTTTGGGTTTCTTTTTTGAGTTTGCTTCTGTTTGTTCTTTTAGTGTTTTAAATTCTCATATTTGATTCTTGATTTATCTTAATTTTCGCAATAGTTGTTTAATTAGGTTTTGCGAACTTAGCTGCTGTTAGATTTTAGGACTAGTTCCCTTCCTTGTGGGATCAATACCTTAGGTACTATACGAACGATCCGTGCGTTTGCAGTAATTACCAAGGTTAAAAATTAGTAAAACTTAGAGTGTGTAACCTTGAGCAAACAATTACAACTTTCATCTTAGTTATCATCCAATTAAGTGAAACTTCCTAAACACATACCTTGATCTTTAATGAGACCTCATCTTTTTTACTTACCTAATGGCTCTAATGTTCTATAGTATGTTACTGTCTAAACAATACAAGGAACTATATCAAGTTCATTAAGGAATTCATTAATCCATTTAATCATTTCAACTAAATAAAAAATGTATTATGGCCTAATTAGCAATTAATGTTATATTAGAGCATTTCCAATATTGAAATAATATTGTTCTAAGTTAAATATAATTTAACTAGGATGTACTTCTAATGTTAACATTCTTATAACCTTGAACTCAAATATCAACTCATACATAAGATAATAGATATCTTTAATACTTCGCAAGATTGAGATATCTTAAATACTAAATACATTTAGTATGTTATCTATGCACTTAGACTAAAATGTAAAAAATTCCATATCTATATCTATAGATCTAATTCTTATAATTAAGCTTTTACTGTTTCATATCCAATAAGAGTCATTTTTGGGCAATTATATTTCAAAAAATTGAAGTATGAATTATTGTTTTATTTTAAGCAATATGCCTTTATACTCCTACTAAAGAGGACAATTACACTCCTACAACTTTCTTGTAGATATGATAAATTAAAATAATCTAAAAGTACTTTTTGAGTTCATCATAAAGTCAATCTTTCAACATCTTATAACATTTTAATTATACATCAAATGTATCAATAAAGGTAATTGTTCCAATTGAATACATTTTCGTGAGATTTGAACTTTTCAAATTTCATCTTATTTCAATTACTTATCTTAAGAGCCATTCTCTTACAAGTGTACATGGAAACAAACAATTTTTTCAATGGGACATTAAGATTATATTCAACCTTTTGGATATGTCATAACATTTTATTATTTAATTTAGTTCTAAAATTATAAGATAATACATCTTTCAACTAAACATCACATCCCAAAATCATCAAATTTGACTCTTTCAAAGTCTTAGCATTCTATATATAATAGGAAATCTTACTAATTGATCTAATTGCAATTTTCATGAAAAGTTGTAGTACTAGGCTTATTTATAGAAGAAATAAATATTTCATTATATAATAAATCATGTTGCATTTTTCGCCTTACATAAAGTCATACTTTTATGAAATTTATTTGTGGAGATATTCACTAGAGAATCTTATTCCCTATAGATAACCAAAAATTTTATATCTAAAAACAACGATCTCACCAAAGAAGTCATCAAGACAGTGGAGAGATTATTTAAGAACTTCCTATGGAATCACTCTAATGGAAAGAAAAGGGTAGCCAAGGTGACGCGAACGGACATATGTTGTCCTAAAGATGAGGGAGGGTTAAACATTAGTTTAGTTAAACACTCTAACCAAGCTCTCATCTTTAAAAGACTTTAGTGGATACCTGTGGACAAAAAATCACTATGGATTAGATGGATCCATTCCTACTTCCTTAAAGATAGATGTATTTGGGAGATGAGTAAAATTCCTTCTAACTCTTACTTCTTAAATCAATTATTGAACTTGCAGAATTTAGTACAAGATAATGTCAAGCGAAAAGATGGCAATGATGGTTTGAAAATTGGTCAGGTCAGGGCTCTCTTATCCATCATCTACCCTATCAATGATCTCTCTTTTTCCCCTTTATACTAAACTTAGTTCATTCATTAATGGTAACTCCTAGAGACTTCCTTCTCCTTTTAGTTAGTTGCAACCACAATATTCCCCAAATTCATCCAATATAGACACCTTTTATTAGAGAGACCTACCAATTAACAAACTCTCTAACAACATTACTATGGATATGCTCAGATTGAGGAATCCAAAAGCAAAGTGGATCATAATTGTTTGGCACAATATCCTTCCTCTAAAGGTATCTTTTCTTTTATGGCTTATTATTAATAATCGGCTTAATACTGCTGATAGAATTTCTTACCTTGACATCAACAAAAGCTGCACATTATGTTCCACACAAGATGAAACTAGATATCATCTATTTTTCATATGTCCAGTCTCTAAGTTTATTTGGGAACAAGTGAAGCCAAAATGCTTATAGAATGGTTCTGATAATTCTATCTTCATCATTATTCATTGGCTAGCAACATAATACTCTATTCTTGTGATGAACAAATTGATCTAATTACTAGCTATGAAATTGTGTGTGCAAACAATTTGGAAAGAAAGGAATACAAGAAAGTTTGAATCCAAATACAAAATCGTAGATGAACTTATCATTGAAGCTATCAATAGGACTTAAGAAACTATTTTACTAAAGAATCTTGCATCTGATTATAGCTCCACTTTACTATACGTTCATTGAATCTCTAAGTAGTGTGCTTCTTACATACTCTAAGTTCTCCTTTGTGTTTTAGGTATATCCATTGTGCTTATTTATGTTGAGGGTTCATGTAACATCCCATTACTTGTGGAGAGGCTAGAATAGTAAATATGAGTAATTTATGAGAGATTAGAAAATGCATTCCACGTTCATACATAATATGACATGCACATATACGTGAATAATGAAATTTTGCATATGAAAATGACTGTACATGCGTCCATTGACATTCTGGGTATAATTGTTCCAAAATGTGATTGTATTGAGAATTGCGGTTTGTTTGTATTGAAAATTGATTTGGAGAGTGTAATTGTTGATTTAGAATTTTTGGAGAATTTTAGGAAAATTTCTAAAAATTAGGGTAATTTTTGGACTAGGAAAAATTCCAAGTGGCAAGACAAATGGTAAATGGTAGTAGAATTTACTCTCAAATGGCAATGGAAATTTTGATAAATGACTATGGGATTTATTGACAAGTGTCACTGAAAATTAGAAGACAGTTAGAATATAAATTGGATTTAGGTTATAATAATTAGACATGTGGCAAGTGACATAAGTCACTTGCCAAACAATGCCTTAAGTCCACTAGGTTTTTAAACCCTTTTGTTTTGG
>JAOQML010036569.1:0-10923 GCA_027568935.1 Erythroxylum urbanii
CATAATTTTTATTTTAAAATCATAGCGTTAAATCTCTTACAGCAACTATTTTAATATCAGGGATATAATAGTTATTTATTATACATTACATTCTATTCCATTCATCTTCCAAACAATGGTTCACTACATTACATTATAAAGCCTTCTATCCCTCCCAAATAACTATTCACTATGTTCCGTTCTATTCCATTATAAATCGTTCCGTTTCGTTTCATTCTATTCTATGTCATTCCATTAATTAACATCCAACTAAATAAGCCCTTATTCTACTAGATCATATATAAAATACTTAAATCTATTCTAATGGACAACACACGAGCCACTACGAAAATTACTTATCTTCCTCTTTCTTCTTTATATTAGAACCATTCTTCTTCTTATCAAGTAGCAACTTTGTTAACATTTAATTCACAAGGAAGCTTATGCTGACTAACCCAATGAGGCGATACACCATTCTCTTATGTTTTTTGACTTGTTCTTCATATGACGTGTTCTATCTCAATAACTTAAAATTATTTGGGTAGCTTTTGAATGCATAAGAGGATCAATCTACTTTAAAAATCAAATGTGCCCTTGAAGTTATGTTTATGTATTACTCGTACTAATGAAGTCATTTTCTGTTAAAACTTAACAGAAAATAATAAAATCATGTCGTATTATTGATATAGATATACATGATACAATGTATGTTGTTACATGGCATAATTTATGTTTTGGTTGTACCATTTAATACAAATAATATAACGTCATTTGTCATTTTCAGTTAGGTTTTTTAATTGAGAATGATGTCAAAGGATATGAGTGATGCGAAATCATAACTTTAGAGAGTAAATGATAATTTTTAAAAATCAAGAACTAAAGTGAAAAAAGGTCTAAATAATATGAGGCCTTGATATAATTAATCTAAAATGAAATATATTTAAGTAGGTTAGTTGTACAAATTTTATACATAGGAGAGGTACAATCTACCTAGTTTATGGCCTTGTTTGGCAATCGGCTGATTGCATCAGCTGTTAGCTGATTCTATCAGCTGTTAGTTGATAGCTGATTCTATCAGCTGATTTGACCAGCGGATTGTATTAGCTGTTTGTTAGAGATGTTTGATAAAATTAGCTGTTTAGTGTTAGCTGTTTATGTGTTAAATGACTTATGAGGACATGACTTAAAAAAATTACAAGGGTATAAATATTATATATCTTAATATTTCGTTAAATATTCTTATAAAAATTTAGATTTTAGAGAAGTCATGTTCACCTATACCGTTTTATCATCTATAAGAAATTTATGCTACTATTTCTATTTTCATTTTCGTTTAAGGTCAACATTTTATTTCTAACCTATAACTGCATAAAACAATTATAAGAACAAATAATGTTTCTAAAATGTCCTTATTTAAGCAAAGATTGAAGTGTTTAATGTTCTTTTTTTCTTCTTTAACTACTGGTTATGGTTACATATAAATAAGGGTATAATTGGATTTTGCTATATTTCACTTTAGCTGATACACGAAAACGCTCCTCTATTGCAGCGTTTTCGTTTTCAGCTTATGAGCTTCAATAAGCTCTTTAAAAAGCTACCCACCAAACGATTGTTGTTAGCTGTTTGAAAAGTCAAACAGCTAACAACCCCCAATCAGCTAAAAAAACAGCTGATTGGGGGGTATCCAAACGAGTCCTAAATCACGGAGAGTTCTATTAAGTTTTACCATATAGATACACAAAGATCAACTGTGTCATTGTGATTTGCTTATTCGAACTTCACCAAATACCCAACAATATTGTTTTTCTATAGTCTAAGAATCAAAACAAAACTGGAATTGCTAAAACAAAAGAAAAGACATCAAGAAGCAACAAATCACTTTCAACCATGAGATAATAGCTCATTGCACCACATAAGGAGATAATAGATGCATACATAAAGATTAACAGATAGTCTCCTCAAAGCATTCTTGAAACTTCAATCAATTTCCCTTAGACACGCTTTCAAAGAAAAATACATTGTTTGTGATGTTAAAGCACTTCTGAAATTTGGCGTCAAACTCCATTTGATTTACTTGCAGCTGAGTTCTTAAAGAGAATATTGATATTACAAATTAGGAAAAATCACAAATGCACAACTAGTTGGTTCTGGGCTTTTGATCAATAGAGCACTCTTGTCAAGTTATAAGTTTATAAAAATTTAAAAAAATTACCTACAGATTAGTCAACAAATAGTAGCATGCTAATCTTTTTGCAAAAGATCTAAATAAATTGCTGATTCACATGACAAGCAAATGAAACAGTCATACTGAAATCATATATAATGATAGTTCGTTCTATTTTTAGAACACGAGGCTTCCCTACTATGTAAAGGTGCTGATTATGGTGAAGGAGGTGTTGCGGCAAATGCTAAAGAAGGTGAGGGGACCGAAGAAGGCGGTGGCGGATGCATTTGCTCCTGTTTTTCCATCATTCTCATCACTAGATTTTCCAAGAAACCTTCGAGCTTTTTCTTTGATTTCTTTCTTCTTCTCTAACTTCCAAATTCCTTTGCTACCTTCAATGAATCACCACAGTCATCATCATCTGATGATAGAACTGCAAAAAGAAATAACGGAAGAGTTAAAAACCTTTACAAAGAGCATTCTCTTCAGTTGTTTCAACTTGGAAAATAAAAAATTGCTCTATGATTCATGTAACTTATAAACCGATCCACTATACAACCAACTGCAATGAAGAAACCAATAAGATAGGGAAGCCAAAATTCTAGAGAAATCCAAATTCTAAACAATTTTACTTAGCAACTAAACTCCATCATAATAATCCAAACATTATCTTGATATACAAGTCGCATCAATGAAACACTCAAAACTATAACACAAACATGAACATACACTTCATAATCAAATAAAAGACCTCACCTTGACTCAACGTCCAACGAAAGGCCACCCTCATAATTTGGGTTAGCCCTATTCGACCGGACTTTGACTGGGAAAATTCTGAACAACCTCTCATAGTCGTCCATACCACCACCATCTCTTTCCATTTCTCCATCCACAATGTCACTCAAAAGTTCCTCATTCCCCAACGTGCCATCATCTAAAATTCCCTGAGCCTCCATAGACGGCTGAAGAGAAAAAGACGGATAATCATGCTGAGAGTTGGATGGCGACCTTTCGCTGTTTCCTCTGATGGGCTGGAGTTTATGAGGAGAGAGGTTGTACATCGGGGAGAACAGCTCAGCCGTTGGAGTGGAGACTAGAAAAGTGGGAAGAAAAACCCAGTCATTGGAGTGGAGATTAGAAAGTAGACTAAATGGTCTGCGATGCTGTCATTGAGCACTGACCTGCGTCAAAAATGGAGAACATATCTGCTTTCAACATATATCTTTGATCTTAAAACCTTGATTTTACACAAATCTAAAGATTTATATAAAAGAGAAACACCCAATTGCTACAATTGGGGTCTTCGTCAAAACCATCACATATGATGGTACAAGTGACGATAATGGTGAAGGTGGTGTTCCCCAGCATCTGCGTACAAGGAAGATAACACAACAAAACACAACAAAACAAATAAATTATGATTATTTTAATCTCATCTTCCTATAACTAATCATTCTCTTCCAAGGTTTTGGCTTGATGATCATGATCTCATCAACACCAACGTGAAATTTCTATCGTCAAAAACCAACTAATATCTAAGAAAGTTGAAGGAAAATCAAGATTTCTTTCCCTCTCTCCAATCAATATCTATGCGCAAGCTCACTATACTTATTCTTCATCCGTCGAAATCTACTCAGTACAGAGTTCTTCACCTTCCTTTCTTACGCATAGGACTTGTACTTCACCACCCGCCTCAATTCAGGGTCACTTGCACCCCAGTTGGAGGAGGACGAGCTCTGTTTCCACATAGATGGTGGTGTCACAGATGCTGAGATTCTGTAAGATCACAGAGGTTCAACTTTAGGACTATGTATAACCTTGAGCAGAGGAGGTCCTCTGGTTTCGAACCTCCATTTATCTGAGGCAAACTCCCGGTTCACCGCCCAGAATTCTTCTATGTCTTTCATAGCATCTGCTAGACTCATGGAGGTTTCTCAATGGAATACTTAAATAAGTCATGGGTCTCACAAGTGTGACCTAAGATGTTACACCCGTGAGCATATATTTTGTTCGTCATTAGTAGATTGTAAGTCATCTTAAAACATGGTCGTAACGTAGGAAGAGAAGCTAAGGAAGAGGCATGAGTCATGACTGTGACCGTTTAAGTCACAAGCGTGCCAGGCGTGAAGGTGTGAAAGAATATAGTCTTTAGAGTGGTCAGGATATCTTACTAAATAATAATGAGCATGTAATTTTTTTTTATAAGGATTACTTTACCTCGGTAGGGCAGCTCCACACATGAATGTGTGTAAGGTTGGGTTTTCTCATTTCTAGATAATTAGGTAGATTAGTCTTGTTCTGCATTGACTTCTTCAAGTTCTTTAGGGTGCGGTTATGCTTTCTAGCAATACACTATTTTGCTCAAGACTACGCAGTATAGTGAATTAAGTCACTATCCCAACCGATTCCATATATCTGTCAAATGGACCTTTTAAAGTCTTGAAACTTTATGTTTGCCATGATATTCTTCTCCATAGTTAAATCTGACTATCTTGATAAATTTTCCCAGTGGGCTCTCAACCTTCAATTTTTAAGGAAGAACACGTAACTGTAATAGGAATAATCATCAACAAATGTCATAATACATTTGGAATTGCACAATGTAATTGTATAAGGTCTAATGATATCCGTATGCATCAGACTCAATAACTCAGAAACACAAGTTGACCTTTCTATCCTTATTTCAGTCAACTTACCTCTGCAATAGTCAGCACATGTTCCCATATCATCATAATCTAAAATTGAGAGAATGTTTTCCTTAATCAATCTCTTAACCCTAACTCTGAAAATGTGGCTTAAACTTTTGTGCCACACCATGTATGATTTTTCATTCATCAGGGTACTTTATTTCATGACTTGTTTAGCAAGATATGAAGAAGTATATGTCTAATTCGGGGTAAGACACATTCTATACAAACCATATGACAAGAACGTTGTACCATTATGTTTTGCATTAAACATAACTGTACAACAGAAGCATTGAATACAAAATTTCAATTAAACACAACTGTACAACAAAAGCATTGAATACAAAACTTGAACCTTCTTTATCAAAAATTGATCCAAAGATTATATATAAAATGTTTCGCGTAAGAACTAAAATGAATCTTTCATCAAGGTTCAGTACATACATCCCCTATAGATATTTTATCCACTTTTTCATTGCTGTGAACCATCAGTTTTTCCTTCCCTTTATTTGGCTTTATCCTAAATATGAACCCTTGCATTGTGGAAGAACCTTGATCAGATGCTCCACTAGATAGCCACTAAGTATTTAATACGACTATCAAATCAGATTCATAAATTGATAAACTAAGGAGTTACTTGATGGTCACGGTCTTTTTTTTTAAGACCTGGTTATTTTATGTCATGCAAACCTTTACTAGCACTGGATTGACCAGCATCAGTATGTGAAAAAGATTTAGTCCTTCTATCTTTGATCTTAGCGGGGTTTCATCTTTTCTTTTTATTTAGTTGTTTCGAGGACTATAGGAGTAACAAGCTTGAGTTTCTCCTCCTCAGCAATGTAACGGGTAATCAAAGCATTGAAGTCCCATTCCTCATCCTGCGAATAATATTTCATCACCAGATTACTAAACTCTAGAGAGAGTGTATTCAGAGTTTGGTGAATTATGAAGATATTAGGAAGAGGAATGTTTAACATCTTCAGTCTACTATGAAGATGGATCATTCTTGATATGTTCTCCTTTTACTCCCCCTTCTTCCGTATACCTCATAGAGAATAATTCTTTAATCAAGGCATTTGTCTTAACATTATGTGAGACTGTGTACCTCTGGGTGACTTTATCAAGAAATTACTTCGCTATGTCTGTGTCCAGAAGTCTACTTAGCAGATGGTCAAGTATGGATCTAATAATGATCATAGGACATAGTCTGTTAGACCGATCCCAGACTTCATAGGCTACTTTATGAGCTTTCGAGCTCATCGATGTAGGTAGAGATGGTATATCCCTTCGTATGGCTATATTAACCTTAACCATCTCTATAGCATTCAATACATCCTCAGCCCATTTCTTTGTATTGAAACCGATCATGGTTTTAATGGTGACACTGATTTTGTTGACCGAAATGGTGACTTCATAGTAACTTTGATTAAATCAGCACAAATGTATGACAACAATGATTCTTAAAGTCATTAAATAGTATCTTTATTGAAAATCCAATCACACATATTATTAAACATCTTTGGATTGAATACATAATATATGCAATTAAATCTCTACACGTAAAAGCGATCATAGTACAAACCATCAACTCTCATGATACTACGATCTTTGGGTGAATAGATCTTTTAAGCAATGACTTTCCTCCATCTAATGTCTTTATAAACGTCTAAAAATGTTATGTAAGGCCAACACCTTTAGGCAGAATAACCAAACATAAGATCAGAGACATCCCCCAGCATGTGAACAGAACAATCCAAAATACTAACTTAAAAGGTCAATTTGGTGACTACATTCTCATCAGTATCCCAAAAAGTCCACAAACACAAGGGATACAACTTTATATCATCCTCACATTCTTTATGGGCATACGGTATGTAACAATGTAGTTCTAATAAATGCAATTCACTTTAAGAATCTCCCAGACTGGAAACTAACCCAAAACACCCCAGGGTACCCTTATGGGAAATCTAAATTTTTTTGTTGTTTTTTAAATTTACTGTAGCTGTCTGTACGGCTGACGTCAGTATGACATCAACCCCTCCACGTTAGCCGCATGTCGGTGCGAGCGGCTCAAATGCAGGCAACGCACACGCCAAACATGCGTCCGGTGGTTCCAAGAGGCGGTACTGTTTCACCGATTGGGTGCGTGTACCACACAAGTCGACAGTTTCCGTCAATTCGCTGAAAAATGGTGATTTTCGGCGTGATTCGGGACGATTTTTCGCACTCGCGTGTTAGATTAATTTTAATAATTAATCAATGTTGCCCATATTACTGTCATGGATTCTAATATAAAAGTGGACTCAAAATAATGTGATTGGGCTTGTTAAAGATAATTAGAGTTCTAAGGGTTATAAATATCCTTCCCTCTCCCTTCCAAAGTTAATGTTAAAAAGAGATTAAAGAAGTTATTATACCATTGAGAGAACTGTGAAAAGTTTGAATGCAGAGAGTGGATAAAAACTATCAAGAACATAACTATAGATATATAAGGACTGACCTTAAATGCGGAAGCGATTGATCGAATATTTATTTGATAATCTCCATTTCACGGTTGGCTACTAGAGTCACCGTTAATCCACGTCCCAAACTCTAATTTTTGATGGTGTGTTTTATGTGAGAAAAAATGAGAGAGTTTTTCTCTTTTATTGTAATGAACATCTTCTTTTCCACTCTTTGAATTCTCCTTTTATACGAGAATAAACATAACCGATGGAGGTTATGTTATGTGGCTGTTCATGTTATGTCCTTTCATGTTGTCTAACTGCCAACAACTCCCACTCGGCCACATAAGCCACGAGTTACATCCTCTCTCTAAAATTCTACGTGTCATACTGAGAATGGGACGTGCGACCATTAAAGAACCAGTAGTGTTATATTAATTCACCATCTAACTAACATAACACTTTCACATAGCTCTGATACCAATGTAGATATATAAGGATTGACCTTAAATGCGGAAGCGATTGATCGAATCTTTATTTGATAATCTCTGTTTCACGGTTGGCTACTAGAGTCACCGTTAATCCACATCCCAAACTCTAATCTTTGATAGTGTGTTTTATGTGAAAAAGAATGAGAGAGTTTTTCTCTTTTATTGTAATGAACATCTTCTTTTCCACTCTTTGAATTCTCCTTTTATATGAGAATAAACATAACCGATGGAGGTTTTATATGAGAATAAACATAACCGATAGAGGTTATGTTATGTGGCTGTTCATGTTGTGTCCTTTCATGTTGTCTAACTGCCAACAATAACACAAGACATGGATACCGGTATGTCTACAAACGACGATCCATAAATGTTTTTACATCCCGGTCTCGTTTTCAACCCGCTTCTTAAGACTAAATACATGTATACTACTTTTATGCAATAAAAAACAAGAAAAAATTGAGAAACATAAGTTAACTCTCTAAAAAATCTTCATTTTTAACCACCCGATCACATCACCGTTCTGATACTACGCGTAATACGCAATGGTACCTTAGTTATGTATACCGGATCGAACGTGAAATGACAAAAAATGAAAAAATGTGAAAAATACTTGATTTCGATTCTGTAACTTGAAACTAGCTTTCCGAAGTCGAAACAAGCACGAATCCACAGCCTTTTTCTTTAGAATCTATCACCGGGATGTGGTCTAGGTCTTTTTATATTTATCTCAAAACGTAAGTTCTCTTAACAGGTCTGAGAATCTTTATGATTACGATTGATATAAGTAACTGCAAAAGACCTTAATCTTTATATATAGCTTTTATGAGTCCATTCTACACTAAAAATGATCTATTTTTCACTTGGACTTCGACCTATTGATTGAGATTATTTATTAAATCACTTTATTATTTTTATTTTGATCAAATTAAATAACTTAATCAATAATTTATTTTAAAATAAAAAAATGCAATTAAATATCGTCCAATTTGATATGAAAGGAAAAAAATGTCCGATATGATGTCCTTATCTTAGTAAATAGTAACAATCGTATGAGAAAATTGTTTAAAATTTAAGTTTTAAGGAAAACGATTTAATTAAGAGGTGATCTCTAACTTGTGGGAGAGCTTTGCTTATGATTTTGTGAAGTCCCGCGCATTTCACAACTTTCACCATCCCAGAACCCAGTTACGTAAGAGTTACGAATTCAAGGATCCAATCGACCAAGTCAGCTTCAGTTGAACTGGTCAGGCCAAGGTTGTTTGGCACTAGACAAACTCATTAAACATGGGGAAATTTTACTTGGGCATGTGAATTTCTTCTCTACCTTTCAAGTTAACGAACGCCGTCGGTGACTCTTGAAGAGATATTAACTTTAGCAATATGAAAACATTACAAGTTTCTTTGAATTTTTGCAAAATTCTTATGAAGGAATCTGTAACTTTAACCTAAAAAATTAATATAGAAAATAAGACATTGTAACTCTGAAATTTAAAATATAGAATAATAATAATAATAATAATAATTATTATTATTATTATTATTGTAATCGTTGTCGTATTTAAAGTGTTTTTTAGTTTAAATTCCAAAAAATAAATGATATCTTTGATTGATGCATGATAGTTTAACTTCCATGCTAACGTGAGACTAGAATGAACTCTCCAAAGTTCCGCAACTAATGATAGGTACACGCAAATATGATGCATGAAACCATCACACTAATGTCCGTTGTAATCTCGAAATAACCCGCCAGTTGTAGCAAGTTTTGAGTTCTGTTTAATTGCACTATCTGTATTTAATTTTACCCAACTTATGATGGTTTAGTCCATCCAACAAGCTTACCCAATGGCAATCCTTGAGCCTAATTAACTCGGCCCGCCACAACTCTAGCCGTTTCTATCTAGGCTACATAGTCCAAGGCTACTCGATGTCCGACTTTTGGCCAAATAAATTTATCCTTAAAGATACTCTTATTCCGCTACTGCTATAAACATAGAGTATATATATGTTTATATACCTAATATAAGCATATATTGGGTATATATCTATGTATATTTATATGTATCTCAATCAACTTGAACCACTGAACACAAAAGCACGGTGAAGCCTTTACTTAACTGCAGCACCAACCGCCAAGTACTTCTAGATGACGCTCATGAAAGTTACGGTGACGCGCCAATTGCGACTTCTTCAGAAGATAAAAGTGGAAACAGAAGCAGACAATTAAGATGAAAAAGAAAATCAACCTAATGTCATTGACAATGTACATAATACTTATAAAGTTCATCTAGATTTGACATTAGACCCGGTCGAAATCAGATTCTTGGATTTTAGTCTGATCATAAAATTTATGTTGGGAGTCTAAAATTCGATTAATTTTTTAATTTAAAATTTGAAAATAAAATTATTTTATTTAAAATCATATCATTTATATATGATCTATTCAACCTTTAGGTTGAATTGATCAAACAATCAGAATCTGAGCTTAACTTGTAAATTAAAATTTTTTAAAAAGCTTAAACCGATGCCATTCCTAAGTGTCGACCTATTTTTTTAAGGGCATTGGTTTAGAATATTATTAAATAAACCTTAAACTTTTATCAATTCATACCTTTGAAATATAATTTTATGACAATATTTATTAGAATTTTTAATATGAATAAAGTGTAGAGTCCATTAACAAGAATTATACTTAGATCCAACTATTACTAAAATGATTAGGACTAGTTATTTTGATAGTTAATCTTACTGTTTATTAACCTTTTAACATTTTTATTTTCAACTAATGTGGGATACTCACTAAGATGCACTCTAATCATAAATCACGTGTTTCGGATAAATAATTTTATGATTTAATAATTCGTAATTAAGCAATGAGTTCAATCCAAATAATAATTATAAATTTTAAACATATTTTCCCTTACCAACTTCTTTATTAATGATATGAACTAAGTTAAATATGTAGAGAGGCTATGTCTTATTTTTAGTTTAAACATTTAATATGTAGTACATTTTCTTAATTATTTAGCATAAATATTTTCTTATTTAATCAAAATATTTTCTTGCAATAACTTATTTATTTTATTTATTTATTTTTTTCTTTCTTATTAATATATTTATTTACTTATTTTATCATTTATTTCAAATCTTTACATTGTTTT
>JAOQML010036595.1:0-10921 GCA_027568935.1 Erythroxylum urbanii
ATGATTGTTAATATAATTAAAAAATTTAAAATGTACATGAATAAGTATCTTGAAAATAACTATAAATTAAGAATTTATACAAAAACTTAAGAGTAGCAAAACATCAATTACATTCAATTATCCATATAAGCTATGCAGGTGGTGAAGGCGGATGTTTTGACTGCTACGATGAGGTCTTGTCCCTCCCTTTCAACTGATCCGTCTCATTATGGAGTTAGGCGATGTGCTCCATTGATTGTTGCAATTAAGATGCTGGCCTCTCTACTGTGCTCTCAAGCTAAATGACTCTTTCATTTAATGCGGACCGTCTATTAGATGCAGTTGTAGTGGATGTGGAGGATTGCGAATGACGTGTGTTTGTAAATGAACCTAAGCCGAAAATCCTTCCACATCATCTCCTCAAACACAACATACATTCAAAATTGCAACAATCAATTTTTTCAACTAGCAAACTAAATCCTCTAATATGTTTCTTCATATTGTAGAAATTATCAACTATTATATGATCAGGAAGCAATGATTCCTTACACCAAGCAAGAATTTTATCAAAACTTCGATCAGAAATATGCCTTTCAAACTTTATACTCAATATTCGAGCAACTGAAGATAATTAAGTCATGGTCTTGCAATTTGGCCATAATTCTTAGTCAGTTGATTTTAGCAAGTCAAAAAACTTTGTCGCATGAGGGTTTGGTTCTTCTTCAAGATTTTCTATATTTTCCTAAAAGGTATAACCAACTGCATCATAAACCATTTAGGTATAAGGATTTTCAGTTGCAGCCACATTATGTGTTACAAATCCAGTCCCTGCTTTAAACTCATCCATATTTATTAACTAGTTAACTTCATTACCCTTTGAGGTGCTATAAATTAATGACTCCCCATGTCGTGTCCACTCAAAATAATTTGGAACAAACCCTTTTCTTAACAAATGGAGATTCACTTCAGCAGTAGGAAGAAAAGGAATATGTTTGCACTTTTTACATAAACATCTAATCTTTGGATCAACCATATATGCAGTTGAGAACAACACAGTGAATAAAAGCTTCAAGTCTCTCAACAAACTCAGGATTAATGAAACCATTGGGTGTTAATCATCTATACATCCAAGATTTATCAACATTATACATATATACAAAATTGTTATTTAAAAATTAATTTCATAGGTAGTATTCTTCATTTCTCCTAAGTTTACAGAACATTTAATCTTTACTTTACAGAACATCTCCTAAGTTTTTATAGGTCTCTGACCATTTCCCCTCTCAATTGAAACTAACCTTTCCCACCATATGAGTTCACAATTATGCAAACTGAACATATGTGAGTATCATAAAACACTATGCCAACCAAGCACTATGATATGTAGCATTATTTACACATGTGAATCGAGAAAGCAAGTTCTTGTTGTGACTCCTAGGCTTATGAAACTTTTCACCGATAAGCCTTATGGGAGTTGCATCACGGGTTTCCAGCCTATATACTATCCTAGGTGTTTATTATTCCTCAAATCATCCATAATTATACAAACTTATTTGACATGTAGTAATAATTATATAATTCATGTATCTATCCATCAATCATTCTAACAATATTCCAAACAATAACATACATAACCAAGATAACTATGTTTTTATTAATCACCTACAAGTTGATTTCCAAAGTTATTCGATCCTCCCCGTTCGCTGACCATCACCACCATTAAATTAGTCAGACGGTTCCCTTCCATCTCTCAGTCAGTTCCTTTTTCACCCCTCCAATGGATTTTTTGTCGACGGGGCCTGCTGGTTTCGATGACATTTTCCATAAATCATATGCTCAAGTTGTGAACAATAAAGTGAATACTCCTAGTTTCAAAATACCCATGCGTTTTCTGGTTGAAATCGATTGTGAGATGGGCTTTGTTTTTCAGAGGTGGAGATGACAAAAGCGGCTGATGAATTCAAGTACACTTTGGTGATGAATTTTATGAAAACATGTCCTTCCATTGATAAAATAAGACTCATTATAGTGAAAACTTGGGGCTGATAGAAGTTCCAGCTATCAGTTTTATGGATGAATTTCATGTGTTGAGTCATATGAAAAATGAAAGAGACTTTGTGCATGGTTGGGCACGTGAAGGAAGAACAATGGAAGGTACCCCTTTTCAGTTATTCAAATGGACTAAGGACTTTGATGTAAAAAAAGGAATCTACCATCGCACCTCAATGGATTTTTCTGCCCAGGCTACTAATGCATTTATATCAGACTGACATCTTACAGATTATAGCTACCAGGTTTGGTTGATATCTTGGAACAGATAACTCCACCTTGAATCGTATTCGTGCCTCTAGGGCACGTATCTGTGTTGAAGTCGATCTAACTATGGAGCCGGTAAAGGGCTTTCTGATAGCAGTTTCTCCCATGAATTGGATCTGGCATGAGGCCAAATATGAAAGAAGTGGTTTCTATTGTTCAAAGTGTTTTAGATAAGGGCATACTTCTATTGTTTGTAAGGCAGGTGAAAAAAGGAAAAATGAAGGACAAGTTAAAGAAATACAAATCTAGAAAAAAAAAGGGTATCAAGGAGACGATGAAGGATACAACTGGCACTATTATGGGGGAGAAAATATTAGATATCGGGCCTGTTAATGGTAACACAAATAGTCCAATAGAGATGGTTACTGAGGAAAAATCAAACAAAGTGCTGATAACTGCATAAACAAACTTGTTAAATAGCACTGATATGATACAACACAGAGATGAAGAACAGGTTGAAGAAACAGAGTGTTGTCAACATATGCAAACTACTACACCGAGAAACCCTGACAATAATGATGAAGAGTGTGAAGAAGTTTGGCATGATGAGGAACATGGCTTGCAACAGAATGAACAAGCAGTAGAGTGCAAAATACGGTGCTAGAAAAGGAAGAGAATAACGACTGTCTGGGCAATGGTAGTCCACAGGGAGATGACGCGATAGGCTATTCTTTAAGGCGAGAGGAAGGAGAAATTACATTTTTGTTGGGAAAGGAAAAAATGTATGGCACAGATGGAGAGAGACAATCCACTGCTGCAAAAGCCACAAAACTAGATACACAAGAAGGAAAATCAGTAAGGAAATCTCAGCAAGTGCATACTCAGAAAAAAAAAATTGTGAGTGGCAATATCTTCTTCTAGAATATAAGAGGGTTTGGCAGTTTTAGAGGTCATTTAAAAAAGTTACTCAATAAGTTTAAGGCAAGTGTGTTTGCTGTTGCAAAACCTTTTATTAAAATGGATCGTATGCATGATTTGGGAATTATCTTAATTTGAATTATCATTATCATATTTCAAATGAATTACTGGGGGAAAGCTATGGGTGTTCTGGAATGACCCAAATATTTTTGAAACAGTAACACGTTCGACTCAATTTATTTCTAGGTGGTTGATGATCGATAAACAAAAAATGTTGATTTCTTTTATTTATGCTAAGTTCTCTCATATTGAGAGAAGGGCTTTTTGGCAAGATCAAGAGGGGTTGCGGGTGATTGATCGGCCTTGGATCGTAGTAGGTGACTTCAAAACAATCATAACAAATTCTGAGAAAATTGGTGGTAATCCCTGATCTCTTCCTTCCATAAATGAGTTTAATGATTTTATTGACAGGTGTGGGCTCCTTCGGTTAACTTATTCGGGAGAATGGATGTCTTGGTGTAATGGGCATGCTGGGACCTCCCAAAGTTGGGTGAAGCTAGATAGAGTGCTCATCAATAATAGTTTCTTGACTCGTTTTTAGTTTGCGAAAGTGAATTACCTTAGTCGTAAGTCTTCAGATCATTACCCAGTGATGGTTTCTTTAGATATACCGTTTATTGCTTATGGTCCTTCTCCTTTTCGTTTCTTAAATATATGGTGTTTGCATGCTGATTTTCTAAAAGTTGTGCAGGAAGTGTGGAATAGTCCGGATGAGGTTCAACGCTTAATGAGCATGCGACCCATTTGAAATACACCAAGGTTGCTTTAAGAGCTTGGAATAAAAATGTTTTTGGAAGAGTGGAAGGTAATATAAGAGCGCTTGAGGAGAGAATGGGCCTTTTAGAGGAGAAGCTTCAGCTTGAATTTTTCGAGGAAATTGAGGATGATTTTTTAGCAACTAAAATATAGCTAGATTTATGGGAGAAGAGGGAAGTCTCTCATCTGGGTCATCTTACTAAGAAAAAATGGTTCATTGAAGGTGATAAAAATTCTTCATTCTTTCATGTCGTTATTAAACAACGTCACCTAAAGGGCATGATCAAGAAAATGGTGCTTTCAGACAGAAGGGTCCTAGAGAGTGTCAAAGCAGTTCATTTTGGTGCTGAGAGTTACATTCAAAATTTTTTAAATGAAAATTCAGAAGTTGAGAGTTGTGCTTTGGGTGAGTTAGTTGATGAAAAAGTCTCGGATGAAAACAATTAGATGCTTTGTACGGAGCCAACTGAGATGGAAGTTAAAAACGTCATATTCTCTATTCCAAAAAATAGTAGTTCAGGCCCCGATGGCTTTGGGTCTAAGTTCTATATGGTTTACTGGGACATTGTGAAGGAGGACGTCATACCTGCTGTTAGAGATTTTTCTGTGGTGCTCCATTATCCAGGTTTTACTCTTCCTTTTTTATTGTTTTAATCCTAAAAGTCCCTGTGCCGATGAGCTTTGATCAGTTTCGCCCCATAAGTTTTTGTTCCATGGTGTATAAGATTTTCTCTAAGATTATTGTCAATAGATTGACAAGCATTATTGAAAAATTAATGTCGCAAGAACAAGGTGAGTTTGCTCCAAGACTTAGTATTTATGAAAATATTACTTTGGCATAGGAAATGGTTCATTCTTTGAATAAAAAATCTGCTGGGGGCAATGTCATGTTGAAAATCGATATGGCTAAGGCTTATGATAGGGTGAATTAGGATTTCTTATTAAAGGTTTTTCGGGCCTTTGGTTTTTCTGAAAGGTTCTGCGGGGTGATTGGTAATTGTATAAAGTCTTCTTAGTTTTTTATTTTAATGAATAGAACTCTGAAAGGCTTCTTTAAGTCTTCAAGGGGTTTACGTTAAGGAGATCCCTATCTCCTTATTTATTTATTGTCATGGAGGAGATTTTAACTAGACTATTGAGGAAAAATTTTGAGGAAGGAAGGATTGGTAAATATCACCATCCTAATGGTGCTCCATTGGTTTCCCACCTACTCTATATTGATGACGTCCTCATTTTTTACGAATTGGGGGAAACGTTCGACTAAAAATCTTATGCATGAGCTCAAGTTATATGAAAAATGGTCGGGGTAGAAAATTAATAAGGAGAAGTTCACTTTACTTGCTTCTAAGAGGAGTGCATTAAGTCAAAAACGTAGTCTGCTCAGAATCACTGGTTTCAAGGAAGGTAAGTTTCTGGTTACGTATCTGGGGGACCCTTTGAACTCGAGAAGATCAACTACCAAAATTTTTAAGTTTCTTATGGAAAAAGTGAGAAAGAAAATAGCTGGATGGAAACTCCGACTCCTTTCACAAGGTGGTAGGTTGATTCTCGTTAAACATGTTTTGTCTAGCATGCCTATCCATCTTATGTCAGTGATGAATGTTTCGGTTACTATTCTTTCCCACATAAACTCTCTTCTTGCAAATTTTTTATGGGGGAGATGAACAATAAAAGAAAATTGCATTAGATGTCATGTAAAAAAAGTGTGCAAACCTACAAAGGAAGGTGGTTTGGGTATTCGAGATTTCAAAGAGGTGAAAAAGTCCCTTCACGTAAAGTTTGCTTTCCGTCTCATTTCTATTAACAATTTGTAGATTGATTTTTTCAAAGCTAATTATTTTCACAAAGTTCATATCTTAGCACAAAAGAGGAGGCCCTCGAATTCCTGTTTTTTGGAAATCTATTATTTCCGTCTTACCAAAAGTTATTATCTTCGGGTTTGCTTTCTGCTAGAGTTCAAGATATTGCTAATTTGAGCTTAAATATTAGTGATTGCCGGACTAATACCTCTTGGAATACGGACTTGTGAAAGGAATTAGTTGATGCTGATACGGTGGCAGATATTGTTCTGCATGTTTTGATTGGGAAAAGGGGTGTGGATACAATTGTATGGAAGCCTTCTCCTGATGGCAAATTTTCTACTTCAATAGCTTGGAAGGTGACTCAGATTAAAGTGTAGTTATTACTGAGTTATGGGTGGTTCTAACATAATAGTTTACATACAAGGATATCTATGTGTATGTGGAGGAGCTGGTTTAATTCTCTGGCAGTAGATGAACGAATTCAGAACAAAGGGGTCTCATTAGCTTCGGCTTGTGATTGTTGTTGGAGGCATCAAAAGGAAAGTATAAACTATATTTTCTCTTAGGGTGAGGTTGCAGCTCAGGTCTAGTTGTTTGCTAGCACATAAATGGGGATCCTTACGGCACAACATTGGTTTTGGAAATCCAGAGTGTTGCACTGGTTTAATTATTCCAAGAAGTCTTCCATCAAGGGAACATTGATTGGTTTAATTCCTTGTTTAGTCACGTGATGCCTCTAGAAAAGAAGACGCAAAGTGAGAATGGAGGGGAAGGCTAAAAATGCTGATCAGGTTTGGCGTAAACTTATATGTGACAATCTTGGCTTAGCCCAGCAATTCTCATATCATCATAGAGCTGTTTTTGACAATTTTCAGTTACAATATCAGAACATAATTACTAATCCTGGAAAAATAGTAAAATGGTCTAGGCCCCCCGAGGGTTGGTTAAACTTAATTGCGATGGGAGTTGTCGAAGGAATCCCACTAATACAGGAGGTCGTGGCATTAAAAGAGATAGTCATGGCTTCGTGAAAGAGGCTTTCTCTACTTATTATGGACTTGGCACTAATAAAAGTGCTGAATTAAAGGCCATTATAAAAGGAGTTCGACTTTATAGATAGCTCAATATGAATAATATTATTATTGAAAGCGACTTCAAAATTGTTGTCGATGGGATTCGTACTAGGAAGTGCACATTATGGTATCCCTGAGACTTTTGAGATGATTTATATGAGGAATTAAGGGTAATGAATTACATGGTACAATATCAATTCAGGGAAGCAAATTTTGCTGCAGATTTTTTAGCTCACGAAGGAGAAAGGGGGAGGACAAATGTTTATGATAACACTCAAAGATTCCCTCCTCTTTTAAAGGCATTGTTTGAACTAATTCTTTAGGCCTTCCTTATCTTTGTTTTTAGCTATAACCACGGTTTCCCTTCACCATAAGTGAGGATTAAAAAAAAAGTTGATTTCTAAAGTTTGATTTCAAACAAGCACTATAGTACGTGACATTGTTATACCATATGAATATAGAAAGCAAGTTCTCGTTGTAACTCCTAGGCTCATAGAATTTTTCACCAATAAGCCTCATAGGAGCTACATCATGGGTTTCCAGTCTATATACCATTCTAAGGGTTTATTATGCATCAAATCATCCATAATAGATTTTGTTTCCTATAAATGAAGACTTGAACTAATCACAATGGCTTATCAAGTCCTTATGTTTCAATTTAAACAATACCCATACATAAATACTTAGACTATTAAATTGCAGTCTAAAAACTCATCAATCATTTTTAAAGTTAAAATTGCAAAGAATAACACAAAATCGATCACATTGTAGACATCACTTAGTTAAATGACTTACCTTGACAGACTGAAAGATGAATGACATTGAACAATTCTCGATGTTCTTTAACACAAAACATGACCTGCAAGAAAGACAATTCATGTATTCATGTATTTTTCATATTCTACATATGAATAGCATAAAACTAAAGGCGAAAACAACAATGATTGACACTTAAAGGCATAAAATGCATGCAATATGAGTAGCACGATAAATAAGAACAATGAGAATAGGACAAGGGGACCCTCTTAAATTAAAAAAGCTAATAAGAAGAAGTTACAGGTAGATCAGGTAAAGTTGAGAAACAAAAATTAAGGAAGTCTTGAGATCATAAGTATGAACTAGTTTAAAGTATTGAGATCATAAGTATAAAAAGGAATAGACTATACTATGGGGTCAAAAGAGTCTTAAAAGTATTTAGATGTGTGTATAAGTGATATTGATATGATGAAGAATGAATTTTATACTATAAAATCATGTAAGAGTGTGGTTATTATTGGCAATCATAACTTAGCTAAATTAATGCATAAGATTAAGACATTAAAGAAGGAGGCTAATTCTTTCAAGGATTCATTGTCTAAATTCACCAAAGAAGTCAGAAACTAAAAAGCATGCTAAGAGGACAAAAGAATTCCAATAATAGGTATGGGATTAAATACAATTATGGGCTCACATCCAATTATAATACTACATCTATGATTTATCAAAGGAAAACATTTTCAAATTGAATAAACTTTGCCTAAGATGAAAAATAAACATAGTTCATCAATATCTAAGCATAATGTAAATCATATACATATGCTTCACCAATTATGCCTTACTCTAAAGCCAAGTCTCATACATTCATGTATGGTTAAAAATTTAGGCATATAGCTCAATATTATTAGGAAAAGAATAGTTATAAAATATATGCAAAGACATAAGGTAGCATGCAATCTTATTCATAGTCATCTAGGACTCAACAATATTTTAGAAGCAAGAATCATGCTCCCACATATAATAGGCCTTATATTAAACATAATGCCATAGCACACATTTTAGAAGTATATCACATCTATTTTTTATTTTTAAAATTAAACATATGAATATAGAAGAAGCACTTACTCATGAAAGTTAGGTTTTGTTCCCTATACATGAAACTTTGGCATTTCAATTTAATGTTAAGACCTAATATCTAATATAGGTATTGCATTTTTAATTTCAATCCCCAGCCCCTAGGTAAGACCATAATTAATATACAGTATAAACTAATTCTAATCCTACAGTATAAACATGCCAAATTCGTATCTATCTTTTGTTTTATCATGTCATGAATGATTTGTCTCATTTATTTGCTTTTGGTTCTAAAACTAATCAACTTATACTTAATTCACCATCATCATTACGACTTTTTTTTTCCTAACAAATGTTTTGACCTTCTGTTATTGCTAACAATTAAGATTTGGGAAACCATATATATGTTAGTTCAATTATGTATTTGTTATAAAAGTATAAATATTATATATGAATCCTATCCACACTATATCTAATTCTATCTAACTTACCATATTAAAACAAAACAAATTTATCCCTCTACTTTTATCAAACACTTTATGGGCATAACAAACTTATCCCTAACTATTAACAAAAACACTAGTACCTTGCATTCTTCACCAACAGCAACACATTCGGACGCAGAATGAACCACTAACACCTGAAATAGATGTAGAAAACACAAACGAAATCAACCAAAACCAAAAACAAAACCTTCCCTAACAACAACAAGAAGAAAAATGAAAAACCAAGTGGAAAGGAGGAATAACTAACCCCAATGGACGACTAACCGAATAAAGTGACGATAATGATGGTGTATAACCGGAGAACATCAGAAGATGACAATGGCGAGGTTAGAGGGTAAGATTTTCTGAATTTTTTCACAGTCCAGATGAAATGCAAGGAGGAGGGATCGGCCTGCGTCAAAATGTGATAAAGAAAAGTCATTTGTGGTTAAACAAACAATGTCATTTTCCTTCGAATTAAAACAACAACCCGACGTTGTTGAAGTTTGTTCTGTCAGTAATTGCATAAATATTTTCGGTAAATTCTATTAGTATTTCTTGACGAGAATCATTGGCACCTATTTTTACGAGGACTTTCATTGATCCGTCGCTAACTTCCTTCAGCAAAAGTTTCGCCTCCTCCTTTACTGACGAAGTTTTTTTTGGTCACAAAGCATATTTTTTTCTGACAACTATACTAACGAAAAACATGTTCAGTCGGTAATGTACTACAAAAAAAATTTTGTCGATAATTTAAAATTTTATTGTAGTGCTCCATTTTGTTATGGAGTATAAAGAGCTGTAAATTGATGCTCAATCCTTGCTTTTTCATAGAATTTGTTGAATTGATCGAAGGTATACTCTTTTCCATTATTAGATCTTGGCATTAACATCTTGCAACCATTTTGATTTTCTAACCAAGCTTTAAATTTCCTGAACACACCAACCACTTCAGATTTGAATATTAGAAAATATATCCAACACATCCTAGTTAGATCATCTATAAAGGCAATATAACACTTACTACCTTTAAGCCATGAAGTCTTGTAAGACCCTCCAAGATTAGTGTGCACAAGCTGAAGTTTTTGTGAGGCTCTCCAAGCCTTCTGTGGAAAGGGTATTCTTGTTTGTTTTCCAAACTAACAAGTTTTGCAATTTGATACGCTCTCTTTTAGTGAACTCAAGCCTTGCACCGATTCTTTCTTCTTTATTAAAATGACTGCAGAATGATGAAAATGACCTAACCTTTTGTGCCAAAGGTCAGTAGTTCTCATTGAGGCCTAGTATAGAGCTTGCTCACTCTTCATAAGATCAATTGAGAAGCTCTTATCCTTCATTTTAACTTAAAACACATCTAGTCCATCTGCATCTTTTATCATGCAAATTTTGTTTTCAAAAATCAATTTATAACCTTTCTCAAGTAATTGACCAACACTTATCAAATTTTCATCAATTTGAGGAATATAGAATACATCAACAATCACCTTAATTCCAGACAGAGTTTCGATTGCAACATAGCTTTTACCTTTCATTAGGATATACTCTCCATTACTAACTCTTACCTTAGAGACAAATTTTTTGTTAAGGTCTTTCAAGAACTCAACATTGTCAGTCATGTGGTTTGTACAACCACTATCCATTAGCCAGGTTTCACCATTGTTGTTACTTGTATACTAAGAAGCTATAAATAGTTGTTCTTCCTCCTCTTAATTAACAGCTTGAGCTTCATTCACCTGTTGTTTCCCTTTATTTTTGCAAATCC
>JAOQML010036663.1:0-10919 GCA_027568935.1 Erythroxylum urbanii
TTATACCGACTTTTATTAAGTGATTTGTTAAGTGATGTGACATGCCACCCTCGCGGGGCACGGATCCGGGTATCACTATCGATATCGGATTCGGGTTCAGCGGGAGTGGGGTGTTACAGTTGCAGGGTAAACAGGGAAGAATGATGAAGATTTGAAGAGTTTTGGGTTAAAAGACATAGATGACAATTATGTACAGTGGCCACGATCATGACAAAAAAGGAAGAACCAGAAGTAGCCTGGCCGCGATTGTGCACTTGAGGCCACAAATGTGACAAAAAAGATAAATCACCTACCACGATCATAGCAGGCAGGGCCACGATTATGCCCTACGTCATGTTAACATAAAAACTCAAATTTTGAGTGATTTTTTAGACCATTTCGACCCCAAGTTAGACCTAGGGCTACTATAGAATAAATAGCATATTACATGATAGCTACCAATAGACATTAGAGAGTGAAAAAGAGTTGAGCAAAACAGGGAGATTTTATAAAAATCTGAGAGGAACCTGGATAGAAATCAAGCAATTGAGGAAGGAGCGAAGGAAGAGAGGCACGGAGATACGTTTGATGCAAAGTATTACCCAGAACAAGCAATTTTAGATAGTCATGACCTCCAAGATTCATTCTGATAGAATTTTTCTATTTTTATTTCAATTTCATTGACGTATGAGATTGAATATTGATTGGAATTGCTATTGATGAGTGTTAATCTTTTGTCGAAACTCACGTTCTAGTTTGTTTAATTCTTGAGATTAGTAAAATTTATTTGACGGTGTTGTATGTAGATTTAATTGTGATTCAATTTCGATTCTTCATAACTTGGTAATAAACTGAGAGGTTGAGCTGATAAAAATCATCGATTTAGACTAACAAGAGTTAGGTAAATTGATAGTAGAGAGTTGAATCAAACTAGTAGAGTTGTGTAACGAGAGATTGAGCATATATTCCCGATAGGTTAATTGACAATTTCAGAACTAATTTAGGTTTTAGACTAATTGTAGATTCTGAAATCGTAATTCCCATAATTTGAATTAGGGTTAAGAACTGTCTAGGCCCATTAAATCGAAAATTGCATAATTGGTAGATTTTTTTTAATTTTGAATTGAATCCCTCTTTCTCTCAATTAACTATTTCTAGGTTATGTTTCGTATTATTTGTGTGGTTTTCTATTTTGTTCAATCTTGTAGCACCTTAATTTCTCAAAATTAATTATTGATTGATTTATTTTCTACAATAGTTGTATAATTAGGTTTATTTTGAACTTAACTGCCTTTAGATTTTAGAACTAGTTCCTTTCCTCGTGGGATCGACACCTTAGGTACTACGCGAATGACCCTTATAATTTTAAACCATATTGCGAAAATTACCAAGCTTATAATTAGTAAAACTTCGCGCATGTAACCTTGAATGAACACCATGCCAACTTGCTATTTTGTAGTAGAAGGTGCCATTAGTAGTGCCAAAGGACTGTTTCTCATTAAAAGTGCCCAATAACTGTGTTGACATGTTGTTTTGCCCACTGAAGGTGCCCATCAACCATGTCAACTAAATTTTTTCCCCACCAAATATATGCCAATGGGCTCTTTTGCCCACCAAAGGTGCCCAATAGTAGTGCCAGAGGACTCTCTTCTCACCGAAGGTGTCCAACGATCACGCCAACATGTTATTTTCTCAATGAAGGTGCCTAATAACCCTACCAATTGGTTGTTTTGGCTACCAAAAATGTGTGAACCGACTTCTTTCCTATTGAAAGTGCCCAACAACTATGCCATCGGGTTGTTTTCTTACCGAATGTGACCATCGATTATCTGAACAGGTTGTTTTGCTCACTGAAGGCACCTAGCAACCTTACCAACAGGTTGTTTTGCCTTCCAAAGATATGGCAACAGGCTATTTTCTTATCGAAGGTGCCCAGTGACTATGCCATCAAGTTGTTTTCTAACTGAATCTGCCCAACGATTGGGTTAAGTTGTTTTGCTCACCGAAGGTGCCCAAATGACAAAGCCAACAGACTTTTTTCTCTTAGAAGGTGCCCAATGACAGTGCTATTGGGTAGTTTTCTCATAAAAGGTGCCTAGTGATTGTGTCAATAAGTCATTTTACTGATCAAAAGTGCTCATCAACTATATAAACTAGTTGTTTTCCACACCAAAGATATGGCAATGGACTATCTTCTTATCGAAGGCTTCTAGTGACCGTACCAACTGGCTGTTTAGCATACCATAAATGCCATCAACCATGCAAACTGGATGTTTTCCCTACCAAAGATGAGTCAACGGGCTGTCTTCTTACTGAAGGCACCTAATGAACGTGCCAACTAGTTGTTTAGCTCATCAAAGGTGCCTAGTGACCATGCCAACTGATTGTTCTACCCACCAAAGATGTGTCAGTGAGTTGTGTTGGCCACCGTAGGTGCCCATCGACCATGTCAACTACTTGTTTTGCACACCAAAGGTGTGCCACTGGGCTAGTTTCTCATCAAAGGTGTCCAGTGACCATGCCAATGGTTGTTTTTCCCACCAAAGATATGTCAAATAGTTGTTTTCTTACTAAAGGCACCTATTGATATGTCAACAAGTTGTTCTGCTCACCAAAGGTACCCAGCTACTATGCCAATAGGTTGTTTTCGTGCCGAAAGTGCCCAACATTAGTCCCAATGAGCTAATTTCTTACTAAAATTGCCCAACAATTGTGTTGATGAGTTTTTTTGCTCACCTAAGTGCCTATCGACCATGTCTGGTTGTTTTGCCTATCAAAGATGTGCCAACAGGGTATTTTCTCACTGAAGTGCCCAGCGACCATACCAACTGTTTTTTTTGCCCACCAAAGATGTGGCAACAGACTATTTTGCTCACTGAAGGTGCCCATATACCATGTCATCTGGTTGTTTCGCACACCAAAGATGTGGCAATGGCCTATTTTTTCACCAAAGGTGCCCAGTAATAATGTCATTGAGATGTTTTTTCACTAAAGGTGCACAACGACTGTGCCAATAGGCTATTTTCTAATCAAATATGCCCAGCAATTATGTCAACAAGTTGTTTAGCTCACCAAAGGTGCCCAGAAATCATTCCAACGGGCTATTTCACATACCAAAGAGGTCCCATTGGGCTATTTTCTCATCAAATGTGCCTAGCAATTATGTCAATGGGTTTCTTTGCTCACCAAAGGTTCCCAGTAAAAAAGCCAAGGGGTACTTTCTTATCAAAGGTGCACAGCGACATTGCCAATGGGGAGTTTTCACATCGAAAGTGCCTAGTGACTGTATTAGCAGGTTGTTTTTCTCACCTAAAGTGCCCATAGATCATGCAAACTGGTTGTTTTCCCACCAAAGATGTGCTAATGGGCTGTCTTCTCAACAACGGTGCCTAGCAACCATGCCAACTAGTTGTTTAGCCCACTAAAAGTGTCCATCGACTATGTAAACTGTATGTTTTCCCTACCAAAGATGTGTCAAAGAGCTGTCTTCTCACTGAAGGTGCCTAGCGACCGTGTGAACTGATTGTTTAGCTCATTAAAGGTGCCCAATGACCATGTCAACTAGTTGTTTTGCCTAACAAAAATGTGCTAACGAGCGATTGTTTAGCTCATTGAAGGCACCCAATGTTTATGCCATCGAGCGATTTTCTCGCTGAATTTGCCTAACGATTGTGTCATTTTTCTTTACCGATCGAAGGTGCCCAGTAACCATAGCAAAGGGCTTCTTTCTCACTAAAGGTTCCTAGTGACAATGCTAATGGCTTGTTTTCCTACCAAAAGTGCCCAGTGACTATATCAACAAGTTATTTTGCTCATCAAAGTTATCTATTGACCATACCAATTGATTGTTTTGCCTGCCAAAGATGTGCTAATAGGATGTTCCCTTACTAAACGTGCCCAACGACTTTGTCAATTGGTTGGTTAGCTCACAAGATGTGCCAATGGGTTGTTTTCTCATTGAATGTGCCCAGCAATCGTGCCAATGGGTGCCTTTGCCCACCAAAGATGCCCAACAATAATGTCGAAGGGCTCTTTTCTTTCCGAAGGTGCATAACGACTGTGCCAATAGGTTGTTTTCCCACCAAAGGTGCCCAATAACCTTGCCAATTGGATGTTCTATCGTCAAAGGTGCCCAGTGATCATGCCAATGGGTTGTTTTGCTCATCAAAGGTGCTCCAACGGGATGTTTTTCACCTAATGTTCCCAGCGACCATGTCAACAGGTTGTTTTGCCCACTAAAGATATGTCAATGGGTTGTTTTCTTATCGAAGGTGCCAAACAACTGTGCCATCGGGCCATTTTCTCATTGAATGTGCCTAGCGATCATGTCAACGAGTTGTTTTGCCTACTAAAGTTGTGTCAACAGGTTGTTTTACTCATCGAAGGTGCCCAACACCATGCTAACAAATTTTTTCTCACTTAAGTTGCCCAATGAATGTGCCAAAGTGCTATTTTGCTCACTAAAGGTGCCTAGAGACTGTTCTAATGGGCTCTTTTGCCCACCGAAGGTGCCTAATGACAATGCCAATGGGTTCTTTTGCCCACCAAAGGAGCCCAACGACAATGCCAACTAGTTGTTTTACTCATCGAAGTTACAAAATGGCTATGCCAATGAGTTGATATTCCCACCAAAGGTGTGCCAACAGAATATTTTCTCATCGAAGGTGCCCAACAAATATGCCAATGGGCTATTTTACCATAAAAGGTGCCCAATGACAATTCCAAAGGCTTCTTTTCTCACAGAAGGTGTCTAGTGATACTACCAACAGGTTGTTTTTTGAGTAAAAGTGCCCTGTAATCTTTTCAATGAATTTTTTTACTTAACAAGCCCGACAGCTATGGTAATAGGTTTTTTCGCTCACCAAAGTGCCCAGCAACTGTGCTAATGGGTTGTTTTCTCATCGAAGGTGCCCAGCAACCATACCAATGGGCTCTTTTGCCCACCAAAGGTGCCTAATGATAATGTTAAAGGGCTTTTTTCTCCCTGAAGGTGTCCAGCCATAGTGCCAACAAGTTGTTTTTTTCCCACCAAAGATATACTAATGGGTTATTTTCTTACCGAAGGTGCTCAACGACTATGCCACTATAATGTTTTTTCACCAATTATATCAGAAGATTGTGTCAATGGATCGTTTTACTCATCGAAGGTGCCCAGTGATAAAGTCTATGAGTTGTTTTGCTCATAAATGTGCCTAGCAATTGTATCAATAAGTTCTTTTACTCGCCATAGGTGAAAAGGTATGCCAATGGGCTGTTTTGTCATCAAAGGTGCCCAACAATCATGCCAACTGGTTATTTCCTCAATGAATAGGCCTTGCAATTGTGCTTATTAGATCTGACCAAAGGTGCCCACCGACCGTGCCAATGGGTTGACTTTCCCACCAAAGATTTGACAACTAGCTGTTTTTTTATCAAAGGCACCCAAAAAATTTTCCATCAGGCTATTTTCTTACTAAATGTGCCCTGTGATTGTGTCAAAGAGTTGTTTTGCTCACCAAAGGTGCCTAGCAATCATGCCAACGAGTTGTTTTCTCATAGAAGGTGCCTAACAACTATGGCGATAGGTTATTTTCCCACCAAAGTTCCTCAATGAAAATGTCAAAGGGCACTATTCTCTCTCAAGGCATCCAGCAATTTTGTCAATAGGTTGACTTTCACCGAAGGTGACCATGCCAATGAATTGTTTTCCCACCAAAGATGTGCTAAAGGGCTGGTTTCTTACAGGTGTCTAATGATTGTGCCATTTGACTGTTTTCTCACCAGTTGCACTAAACAATTATGTCAATAGGCTATTTTGCTCACTGAAGGTGCCCATCGATAAAGACCACGGGTTGTTTTGCCTACCAAAGGTGTGTGAATGGGTTGTTTTCTCAATGAAGCTACCTACTGACCGTGCCAATGAGCTATTTCGTCGCCAAACATGCCCCGCAACTGTGTCAACTAGTTGTTAAGCTCACTAAGGGTGCCCATCGACGATGCCAGTAGGTTGTTTTGCTCACTAAAGATGTGCCAACGGGTTATTTTCTTACTGAAGGAATGCAACGACTTTGCCACCAGGCTATTTTCTCACTGAATGTGCCTTGGAATTTCGTTGACAGGTTGTTATGTTCATGTAAGGTGCCCAGTGACCATGCCAACAGGTTATTTTCTTACCGAAGGTGCACAATGACTATCCCAATGAGCTATTTTCTCACTGAATGTGCCCAGTGATTGTGTTAAAAAGCTCTTTTACACACTAAAGGTGCCTAAGGAAATGCAAAAGGGAATTTTACTCACTGAAGGTAGGAAGTGATTGTGCCAATTGGTTGTTTTCTCACCAAATGTGCCCAGCAACCATGTAAACAGGTTGTATTGCCCACCAAAGATGTGTGAACGGATTGTTTTCTTATCAAAGGTGCCTAGTTACTCCGCCATTTGGTTGTTTTTTCCCCGAATGTGTTCAGCGATTGTGCCAGTGGGTTATTTTGATCACTAAAGGTGCCCTGTGACCATGTCAAAAGGATTTTTTCTCACAGAAGGTGGCCAACAACTGTGCCAACATGTTATTATCTCACCAAAAGTGCCTAACGATAGTGCCAACTTGTTGTTTTCCTCACCAAAGGTGCCTAAAGTTTGTGCCAATGGGCTCTTTTGCTCACTAAGGGTGCCCAACAGCAATGTTAATAGGCTCTTTTGCCGCCAAAGGTGCCCAATGACAATGCCAGCAAGTTATATAATGACCATGCTAACAAGTTGATCTGCCTACCAAAGGTGTGCCAACAGACTATTTTCTCACTGAAGGAGCTCAACAATCATGCCAATAGGCTCTTTTGACCACAAAAGGTTCCCAACAACAATGTCAAAAGGGTTTTTTCTTGTTGAAGGTATCCAATGTCCCAATAGGTTGTTTTGTCATTGAAAGAGCCCTACAACTATGCCAATAGATTTTTTTCTTACTAAACGTGCCTAGATACTGTGACAAAAGGTTGTTTTACTTACTAAAGGGCCCAATAACTATACCAATTAGTTATTTTGCTCATTAAAGAAGTGCCAGCAAGTTGTTTTGCTCAAAACATGCCCATCAACCATGCCAAATAATTTTTTTGCACACCAAAGATGTGCCACTAGGCTGCTTTCTCGATGAAGGTTCCTAATGATAATGCCGATGAGATGTTTTTTCACTAAAGGTGCCAAATGACTATGCCAATGGGCTATTTTCTTATTGAATGTGCCCAAAAACTATGTTAACGGGTTTGTTTAACTCACTGAAGGTTCCTAACAACCTTAACAACAGTTTAATTTTTTGGTGAAGGCATCCAGTGACTATGCCATCAGGTTGTTTCCTCACTGAATGTGCTAAGTGATTGTGTTAATGAGTTGTTTTGCTCACCCAAGTTGCCCAATAACTAAGCCAAAGAGTTGTGTTTCTCATAAAAGGTGCTCAACGACAGTGCTAATGGGTAGTTTTCTCATCAAAAGTGCTAAACAATTGTGTCAACAGGTTGTTTTGCTCACCAAACGTGTCCATCGACCATACAAACTGGTTGTTTTCCCAGCGACCATGCCAATGGGCTATTTTGCCCACCAAAAATGTGTCAATGTGCTATTTCTTAACAAAAGGCACCCAACGACCTTGCCATCAAGCTTTTTTCTCAACGAATGTGCCCTGCGATTTTGTCAGTGGGTTGTTGTGCTCACAGGAGGTACCCAGTTATCATGCCAATAGGTAGTTTTCTCACTGAAGGTGCACAACGACTATACCAATGAGCTATTTTCTCATAAAACTTACCTAACGATTGTGCCAATAAGCTCTTCTAGCCACCGAAGGTGCCCAAGGACAATGCCAAAGGGTACTTCTCTCATCAAAGGTGGCAAGTAATTGTGCTAACTGGTTGTTTTCTCATCAAATGTGCCCAACAATTTTATCGATGGATTGTTTTACCCACCAAAGATGTGCAAACGAGTTGTTTTCTTAACGAAGGTGCCCAGTAACTATGCCATCGGGCTATTTTCTTAACGAATGCATCCAGCAGTTGCGTCAATGGGTTGTTTTGCTCACCGAAGGTGCCCAGTGACCATGTCAATAGGCAGTTTCTCACCAAAGGTGCCCAACGACCGTGCCAACGAGCTATTTCTTTAGCAAAAGTGTCCAATGACAGTGCTAACTTGTTGTTTTGCTCACCAAAGATACCTATAGATCATGCCAATGGCCTGTTTTACTCACCAAAGGTTCCCAACTACAAAGCCAATGTGTTCTTTTGTCCATCGAAGGTGACCAAAGACAATGTCAAAGGGCTCTTTTCTTACCAAAGTTGGCCAACGACAGTGCCAACACGTTGTTTTCTCAACGAAGGTGCTCAATGACCATGTAAAGAATTATTTTCTCACCGAAGGTGCCCAGCAACCGTGTCGATAGGGTCTTTCACCCACCAAAGGTGCCCAATGATAATGTCAAAGGGCTCTTTTCTCACCAAAGGTGTCTAGTAATAGTGCCAACAAGTTGTTTTACTCAACGAAGTTGCCCAATGATTATGCCAATGAGCTAATTTGCCCACCAAAGATGTGCCAATAGGTTATTTTGTCACTGAAGGTGCTAAGCAACCACGCCAACTGGCTGTTTTGCCAACGAAAGATGTTCCAACTAGTTTTCTTGCTCACTATAGGTGCGAACGGTCTATTTTCTCACCGAAGGTGCCTATCGACGGTGCCAATATGATGTTTTCTCATTGAAGGTGCCTAATGATAGTGCAAGCGGGTTGTTTCTCATCAAACCAGCCCAACAACTATGTCAATGAGTTATTTAACTCACTGAAGATGCACAACAACCTTGCCAATAGGTTGTTTTGCCTACTAAAGATGTGGCAATAGGTTATTTTCATTCCGAAGGTACCTAATGACTTTACCATCGGGCTATTTTCTCACTAAATATGCCCAGTGATTATGTCAACAGGCTGTTTTGCTCACTAAAGGTACCCTATGAGAGAGCCAATGGGTTGTTTTCTCACCGAAGGTGTGCAATGATAGTGCCAATAACTAGTTTTCTCTTCAAAAGTGCCCAGCAACTGTGTCAACTGGTTGTTTTGCTACCAAAGATGTGCCAATGGGTTGTCTCCTCACTGAATGTGCCTAGCGACTATCAACTGGCTGTTTAGCTCATCGAAGGTGCCCAACGACCATGACAATGGGTTGTTTTGCATACCAAAGACGTTCCAACGAGTTGTTTTCTTACCAAAGGCACCCAACTATTGTGAAATCAAACTATTTTCTCACTAAATGCGTCCAATGACTGTGTCAATAGTTTGTTTTACTTATCGAAGATGCTCAGGAAACATGCTAACGGGTTGTTTTCTTACTGAAGATCCCCAGGGATGCTGCTAATTGGTTATTTTGTCACTGAAAGTGCCCAATGATTGTTTCAATGAGTTACTTTGCTCATCGAAGGCATCCATTGAGCATGCCAACTAGTTGTTTTGACCACCAAAGATGTGCCAACGGACTATTTCCTCGCTAAACATGTCTAGTGACTATGTCAATTGGTTGTTTAGTTCACTGAAGGTGCCTAGTGACCATGTCAACGAGTTATTTTCCCCATCAAAGATGTGCAAATGGGATTTTTCTCACCAAAGGTGCCTAGTGATAGTGTCGATAGGATGTTTTCTCAGTGAAGGTGTCTAACTATTGGGCCAACGGGCTATTTTCTCGTTGAATGTACTTAATGACTATGTCAACGGGTTGTTTAGGTTACCAAAGGTGCTCTGTAACCTTGCCAATGGGTTGTTTTTCCTACCAAAGATGTGGTAGCGGGCTATTTTCTTACCAAAGACATTTGGTGACTTTACCACTAGGCTATTTTCTCATCGACTGTGCCCAAAAATTATGTCAGTGGGTTATTTTGCTCACCAAAGATGCAGAATGACAAAGGCATCAAGCTGTTTTCTCATAAAAGGTTTGTAGCGATAGTGCCAATGGGCAGCTTTCTCATCGCAAGTGTCTAGCAACTGTGTTAGCGAGTTATTTTGCACACTGAAGGTGCCTATCAACCATGCAAACTAGTTGATTTGCCCACCAAAGATGTGCCAATAGGCTATCTACCTATTGAAAGTGCCTAGCAAGTACATCAACTGATTGTTTAGCTCACTGAAGGTGCTTAGCAACCATACCAACAGGTTGTTTTGCGCACCAAATATGTGCCAGTGAGCTTTTTTTTAACCAAAGGGCCCAACGACTATGAAATCGGGTTGTTTCCTCACGGAATGTGCCCAAAGATGGTGTCAGTGGGTTGTTTTACTTATCGAAGGTGCCTAATAACCATGCCAACGAGCAGTTTTGTAACATCCCGTTACCCATGTTGAGGTTAGAATAGTAAATATGAGAGATTAGTAAGAAATTAGAAAATTGCATTTCATGCTCATGCATTACATTGTATGCTTATATTCATTAATATTAAACTAGCTAAGACCTTTGGAAATTGGACAAGTGTCCAAGTCTAAAGTTAAGTTTTCTTAGCTTTGAAAGACTAGGCTTTCGGTACTTTCATCTTCTCCTCCTCCCTTGTAGCTTTCTTCTTCAAAGTTGCTTCTTTTACACAAAGTTTTTCATCAAATCTTCACCAAAGAAAAACCTTGTTTCTATCTATCCACTTACTACTCCCAACTTCAGATTTCTTTCTTTTTACTTAAGAAAAATTGAAACTTGCCAACTTCCATAGTGATGTACGTACGTTACATGAGAAGCTAGGGTTGGTGTTCTCTTGAAGGATTTGGAGCTAAATCAAGTAAGTTATATGTTGATCTTCATAGGTTAGTGTAAATGGAACACCTATGATTAGTAATTTGAGATTGATGGGTTGGTCATCAATTTACATGTTTGTGTCGTGGATGAATTATAAAGATTATTGATGTCTTGTTTTGAGTATATGATTTGTTGATAATTGATAAGTTGTTGTTGAGATGATTTTTGAG
>JAOQML010036680.1:0-10917 GCA_027568935.1 Erythroxylum urbanii
TTAGACTTCTACCTTATTAAGGAGATCTGCAACTTGAAGTGGGATAACGATTATCTGCAAAAGATTACGAGAAGGGATGGAAAGAGAGAGAAAAAGGCATTAAAAGAAAAAAAACATAAACAGTTAGAAGTGTTACTGTTCACGGCACTGTTCATAGAGACCTAGGAGGAGTCTTTTATTCTAGAGCTGTTGTTCTTCTGATTTTGGATAGGAGAGGAGACTGGATTTTCTGCATTGTTTTACTAGGGTATTTCAGCAGCCACCTTAGGATTAGTTCATCTTTTCTGTAGTGTTTTTCTTTTGTTTTTATTTTAGTTACAGTCCAACTTAGATAGTCTACGTTTCTGCACTATTTCTTCTTGTTTATCACGTACTATTCATGCAGTGCTTGTTTTTGTATTTTCTGCAGTGTTGCTTCAAAGTTACTATTCACGCAACCATTTTAGGAGTAGTTTTTGACGTTTTGTTCAGTCTTTCTTCTTGTTTTCAGCAACCATAGTTAGTTTATTTTCTGTAGTGTTTTTTTATATTTTTGAATTTTATGGAAAGACTTGGGCTGGAGACAATATATTTTGTTATTTCTTTTATGTTCAATTTCATTATAAGTAGCTAAATCTTTTTCTTAGTTTACGAAATCCTAGTTATTGAACTCTGAATGTTGTGAGACTTTTGTTATTTGTTTCAATTGATTTATTGGTCAAGTATTAATTATTTTTCTGGGTTATTATTTGATTGTTTGATTTTAAGACTAGGTGCGCAACTAGTTTGTGATTTTATTCAATCAATCGCTAGGTTAAATAGGTTGACGTTCAATTCTTTTAGTCAAAATTAGCGACTAGGATTTTTGTCTACTATGTTAGGGACAGAATTCTAGGAAAAATAATTGTCTAGGTAAATATACATCGTATGTATGTTGTCTAGTTCGTCGATTTTCTTGATTCGTAAAGCTATTAATTAATTAAATCTGAGATCGTATCTAGGTTATTAATTAATAAGGGTTAATTCAAATACATGTTTTGGTTAACTAAACATAAGAGAAAATAGGTAGAGAAATTTACCACAACGAATGCTTAACTGATAAATTGGTTATTATTAGTGTCAATAATCAACGCGATTTCAATAATAAAGGAGACCGGAAGCCAAGATTTGTTCTTGTTGATTGTTATATTTTCATTGTTTTGCTATTTGTTATTTTTCAATTTCATATTCTAGTTAAATTCTGTTCAAGTCGTAATTTAAATTAAACCCCCCCCCCATTTCGTTACTTTGTTTTGTTTTGAATTCGTAATTCCTTTACCGCTAAGATTCCTCGTGAGAACCATATCCACTTACCATTACTACATTAATTTGTATTAACGGAAGTTAGTTTCTTTTTAATTTGGTTGTAGGCGACAACAGTACCACTTTTCCACATACTCTCTTCATTTGCTGCACCTGTTTTGCATTCCCTTCAGAATAGGTTTTGATGGAACCACTATCAAAATAATAAATCAGTAATGGAATGGTGATTCAGTGAACCAAACACCCATAAATGATCAACCGCAACCTTTTTCCTTGCTACTTTACCACCTTCTGTCCCCTTTTTCTGCACTTATGTTTCATGCACCTCAAGCTCCTGACTAATTTTTTCATATCTTTCGCATTTCGAATACGTGTCAGCTTTATCTCTACTTCAGCACTTGATTGAGCAAGTGATGATTTCAATTGAGCTTTTCGAAGTGATGATGTGGCACCTGCCAAAGTTTTAGTTACTGATAAATCAACTGCCCCAATTGATGCTGAACAAAGTTGAAATAGTAGGTGGTGAAATAGTAGTTCTGGGATTCTGGGATTTCCTTCCTGCGATTAGTAGAAAGTGATGGACTCTTATTTTCTTTCGTGGGTTTTATTGAAGGTCGTTTTCTGCCCACATCCTTCACCTTAATGGAGGGCGTTTCAGATTTCCTCTTGTCAAAAGTTTGCTGCTTTGCCTAAATCGTGCTTCATTTTCTCCTCGAAGTTACTCACCCCTTTTCTCCTTGTAGTAGCTGTAAGATCCACATGTCCGCTTGAGAAGTCTACTTCTAATTCCCCTACATCCCTATATTAAGGCTTTCTGGCTTTCACAGTATTGACTTTCCATCATTTTGACAACCATCTGGTTCAATTCTCTTCCTTCACTCAGCTCCATTCAGCTGAGGCCATTGACATTTCATTGCTTTTCTGATGTTCACTTACATCAACATCTGTTTCCATATGCACAGAATCATTCATTTTATTTGCCCTTTTTTTGAGACTACACCACCATCAATAGTCTCGACAAGATCTTGAGGTCCAGTGGCAAAACCAGATTTCAATGCTTGTTTGTGTTGGAAATTAAACCATCTTTTGAATTGGAGTCGCTGATGACTTTCCAAGTTTTTATTTTTTTTAAGATGAGTTTTTTGGAAGTCTTAAGTGTTATTAATGTATATATCTTTTGAGTGCTTCTAGAAGTTATTAATTAGGAATTATCCAGAGAGTTACTAGAATTATTTTTTGAGTTCTATAAATACCTCTATAGTCAAGACTTCTAAAGTAAAGGAAAGAAAAATTTTATATTTCATAAATCCTCTTCCTATGTTGTTCCTCCTACATTTAGTATCAGAGCTTGTATTAAAAAAATAGAGAGGAAAGTTTGTGTTTGAGTGATGATACCAAATATTGTTTGGTTTGGTCCCAAACTAAATGCAAAGGTTGATTACAATTATTAGCAAATTCTCACACTACATCAAACAGGACATTTAGCGATGAAAATAAATGTCGCTAAACAATAACAAATCGTCACAAATTAATATTGTTGCCCAAATCATCATTGATTCTAGGTATCGTTGCCCAAAAAGTGTTTTTGACACAAATAATTTGTCGGTAAAAAATATAACCGACGATAATAAAGAACGTCGTACATAGTTTTGTACGACGTTTCTTTTTCGTAGCTAAAAGTTTTTTCCTACTAAACTGTATTCATAGGTAATTATTTTTAGTGACGATTTTATTTTGGTAGCAGAATAGCTTTAGCTACTAATTTTTTGTTGTAGGGAAATGTTTTTAGAGACATTTCTGTAAACGTGGGTAAAAACTTTTTGTGATGAATTAGATTTTGGTAGCTAATAGGTTTTTGTGATGATTTTTTTTGTAGCAAAATACTTTTAGCTACTAATATGTGGTTGTAGCAAAACGTTTTTAACGACGTGCTTTGTATACGTAGTTAATGACTTTTTATGACAAATTTTTTTAACTAATATTATTTAGTGACATATTTTAATTTTGAATTTAATAATTATTATAATTGTTAAAAATAATTTTATTTTAATTTATTACAATTTTTAAGATAGATTGAAATATTAAAATTATTTATTTTATAATTAATGTTAGTGACATATTTTGAAAATAATAATAAATTGAAATTAAATAAACATTAAAAATGGAATGTATTTTATAAAAAAATAATTACAAGTCAAACACAAACTAAGACTCCTCATCGTCGTTACTACTACTAACATATGCTGAGCCTAGTAATTGTTTTACCATCTTTTTAAGCTTGTTAACTTCATTTAGTCCATGATTTAACTTGTCTTCTGTACATTATAATTTAGTCTTTAATGCCTGGTTCTCCTCTTGAAGCGTCGTGATATATGCTGGTCATGACGAAGAGGCACCAACAAGCTTAGCGTCATACCTAAGATCTTTGATATAACCCAATCGTATACCAAGGGAATTATTGCAAATGTCATCGATATTAGGCTGATTCCCCTTAGCCAATGACATCTGCAACAACTCCTGCATCTTGTCCTACAATTTAAAGTAGAAAATTGAGTTAACTAAAAAATTATTACTTACAAGAGTTAAGCGGACATGTCTCTCTCTTTTGAGTGTTAAGTTTTCTCGTCTTGTACTTTAACAAGTTTCGTCAGTCTTTGTAACTTGTGATTATGGCGGATAACACAGATAATATTTTTGTGGAGATGGCGTCTTTGTCAGTTGATGGAGAGGAGATCGATGGTTTTGTGTTCAAGGAGGATGAGGTTATTGAAGAATATGAGGACTTATCTTTATGCTTGGTTGGACGATTCTTGACGGATCGGCAGATCCATTTCCAATCTATGAAACATACGATGGCTTCTCTTTGGCGACCAACCATGGGAATGGCAGTGAGAGAATTATCAAAAGGGTTGTATTTGTTTAAGTTTTATCATGTTGTTGATCGGGATCGTGTTATGAGTATGAGTCCTTGGACTTTCAATAACCATATTTTGTTGTTAGAAAAAGTTGAAGGTTTCAATGATCCTACGGATGTCCCATTGTTCTCAATTTATATGTGGGTTCAAATCCATGGGTTAAAGCCTGGCTTTAACTCAGAAAATGTGGTTGAACAATTAGGAAATGTGATGGGGATTTGTTTGGAATGTGATGAGAATAATTTTGCAAGTGTAAAGAAGTTTTCTAGTTCATAGGATTCCTATATGCGGATGAGGGTTAAACTTGACGTTCGTCAACCTCTATGGAAGGAGAAGTATCTCAAGAAGGAAGGGGGTGCATAGTATGCTGTGAAGTTCACATATGAAAAACTACCAAATTTTTGCTATATCTGTGGTTTATTGGAGCATGTTGAAAAATTCTGCCCATCTCTCATTGAACTAGCAGGGAAGCCTGTTGTTCGTAAGTATAGTCCAGAGTTGAGAGTTGTTCCACGTAGAAGGAAGAGTAAGTTTGGGGCAAGGTGGCTTAGGGAGGAGGATGATGTGTTTTCCGGTGGGAGTGGCGGAGGATGATGGGTGAACAGTGGAGGTAGTCAACAACTGATTTAGGGAATCCCAAAAATCATGGCGAGAATAATGCAAATCCTTTAGGAACAGATTTTGCCGTTAATCACGCAAAGGATAAGGGAGACATAGAAACGGAAGTCAATCCTAATTCAAATTCTTATGATACAGTTGAAGGCATTGTTACAGGGGAAACTAAAAGGAGGAGGATGGGCCAAAAAAAGGAGGTGGGCCATGAAAAACAAGACAAAATGGGCTTGGATGGCAGAAATAGTTCAAGTTTAAAAAACGGACCAGCGGTGGGTCTTGCAGGGTAGACCCGCCGACAACCATGAGTTGCCTAAGCTAGAATTATCGTGGGCTTGGCAACCTATGTGCAATTGAAATCTTGCAAGAAATTGTTAGGGAAAAAAAGCCAAACTTTATTTTTCTTGTTGAAACTATTTGTTCTTTTTTAAGAGTTGATGAAATAAAAACTACTTTAGGTTATGATGGTATGTTCGATTGATAATATTGGTCATAATGGTGGGATTGTTTTTTTATGGAAGTCGGTTGACAAAGTCTCTCTTCTTAGTTATTCTTTTTGGCATATTGATGTTAGTGTTGAATTGGCCTCTTTGGGCAATTAGCGTGTAACGAGTTTTTATGGGAGGCCTAATAGATCAAAAAGACATTTTTCTTGGGTGTTATTGAAAGAGCTCTCATCTCAAAATTCCATGCCTTAGGATTGTTGTGGAGATTTTAATTCAATTCTAGCCCATAGAGAGAAGAGAGGGGGTAACCCATAACTAAACAATCTGATTCAAGATTTTCGAGAGGCAATTTTAGAGGCTGGTTTACATGATTTTCCTATGGATGGATACGAGTATACTTGGGATAATGGTAGAACAGATTACAACTGGGTGAAGGCTAAATTGGATCATTTTCTTGTAAATGATTCCTGGAGAAGTCGTTTTGCACTTTCAAAGACATCGGTAGTTAAGTATAGTTCTTCAGATCATCTACCGATTTTCCTTCAAGTCCGCTTATATTTACCACAAAATTCTCCTCGATCATTTCATTTTGAGAACTCTTGGTGTCAGGAGCAAGAATGTTGACAGATAGTTAAGAAGATATGGAGTGAGTCAAGTCCGATTTCTATTTTGGAAAAACTAAAATTTTGCAGTGTAGAGCTGTAGGTATAGGGTAGGGATTTGAGAAGGCTAAAGCAAGAAGAGATAGATGCTTGTAAGCGCAGCATGGGGATCTTGCGAGGAAGACGAGATGCTTTTAGCAGGAGGAGTTTTTTAGAGGCTAAACAAAAGTTTTTTGAGCTTCTAAAATAGAGAGAAATATTTTGGAAGCAGAGAGTCAGAGAGTTTTGGTTGAGGGAAGGAGATCAAAATACCAGATTCTTCCATCGGAAAGCTACTATTAGACAGTAAAAGAATTAGATTGATAGACTACGAGATGATTCTGAGAATTGGCAGGATTGGGAGACTGGGTTGGAAGGGATTATTCTCGGCTACTTTAGGAACATATTCACTTCAAGTGCGAGGTCCTCTCAATCAATAATTGACCTAGTTCCTTTTTAAATCACTGATTTTCAGAATCAAGAGCTTTTAATGGATTATACAAGGGAGGAAGCAAAAGTAGCGGTGTTTAGCATGCAAACGGATAAATCCCCAGGATTAGATGGTTTCAATCCAGAATTTTATCAAAAATATTGGGGAATTATTGGTGAACAGGTAGATGATTTCTGTATCTCCTGCATTCATAAAAGATCTTTTCCTACTGAGTTAAATGAAATAACAATTGTTCTTATCCCAAAGAAGAAGCAAGTGGAGCGGATGACTAATCTCCGGCCTATTGCATTATGTAAAGTTTTGTATAAAATCATCTCTAAAATGGTAGCCAACAGGTTAAAGAAGGTTTTGCCATCGGTCATTTCAATGTCTCAAAGTGCATTTGTTCCTGGTCGTAACATCCAAGATAACTCTGTTGTTGCTTATGAGACGTTGCATTTTATGAGAGGTAAAAGAAGAGGTAAAGAAGGTTTTGCGGCTTTAAAAATAGATGTAAGTAAGGCCTATGAAAGGTTCGAATGGTGTTTTTTATTAGAGATGTTACGGAAGATGGGTTTTGTGGAAGCTTTTGTGCAGTTTCTTTTGGAATGTGTCTCTAATGTATCTTTTAAAGTACTTCATCAAGGCAAATTGTTGGAGACTATTACCCCTCGGAGAGATTTATGGCAAGGTGATCCATTGTCCCCTTATTTGTTTATTTTGTGTATGGAAGGTTTATCTTGCTTGCTTCAGACAAGGGTGGCAGAAAGAAGGTTACAAGGGGTGTCAATCTGTAAAAATGCACAAGAGATTTCCCACTTATTTTTCGTGGATGATAGCATCTTCTTTTTTAAGGCTTCACAAGCTCAGGCAGCCACTTTGAAAGAGGTGTTAAATGTTTATGTTGAGGCTGCTGGGTAGCTTATTAATTTTGAAAAGTCCTTGATTTGTTTTAGTGCTAATGTTGCAGACTCTCTTCGACATTCTATTTGTGCATAATTTTATGTTCAAGAGCATGAAAATTTAGGGCAATATCTTGGACTCCCAATGGCTATTAGACGCAACAAATAAGAAGTTTTTAACTTTATCAAGGATAGAGTGTGGTATCGATTAAATTCGTGGAAGGAAAATGTGTTGTCCAGAGCGGGTAAAGAGGTGCTAGCCAAGATAGTGCTACAATCATTGCCAAACTATATGATGAACTTATTTCTTTTACCGAAAGGGGTGTGCGAGGAGATACAACAGACGATGGCACGATTTTGGTAGGGTAAAGGTTAGTATGGAAGTAGAAGTATCCACTGGATCAGCTTGAAAAAATTGTCGCAGCATAAACATATGGGGGGCTTGAGTTTCAAAAAGCTTCACCAATTCAATGTTGCTATGTTGGGCAAATTGGGTTGGAATATTTTTAAACATTCTGATTCTCTTGCTAGCAGGCTTTTAAAGGCAAGATATTTCCTATAGTATCCTTTTTTGGAAGCTCCCTTAGGATCGAACCCGAGTTACATTTGGAGAAGTATTAGAGAGTCACAGAAGCTTTTAAGATCGAGTTTAATGTGGCGAGTTGGTACAGGTACTGATATTTCTATTTGGCTTGATTGTTGGCTTCCAGATCATGAAATGCCTATGGTTACTACAGAGTTTGATGTAGCTTATAGAGTGTTTATGGTTTCGGATCTGATTAAAAATAAAAAGTGGAATGTGGAATTAATTAATTCTGTTTTTAATGAAAGGGACAGACATTTGATTCTTTCTATTCCTTTAAGAGCAAGCTTCCAAGCTGAATCACAATTTTGGAGGTTCGAGAAGAAGGGTGAATATTCTGTCCGGAGTGCTTATAAGGCTCAGGAGCGGAAGTTGGGTGTTGTCATTAATGTAGAACAGAAGTCATTTTGGAAAAAGCTTTCGTCTATTCCAGCTGCTCCAAAAGTCAAAAATATTTTATGGCGAGCTGCATCTAATTCGTTGCCTTATAGAGAGTTGCTTAGCTTAAGGAAAGTTAATGTTTCTGAGTTCTGTCTGATGTGTAGTGGTGGGGTGGAATCTATCAAGCACTTATTAGTCAATTGTCGTTTTGCCAAGCAGGTGTGGCAATTTTCACCGTTAGGATGGTTCTCTCCGATAGTTCAGAACTTCAAGGAGTGGCTCATGTGGGCATTAGCTCTCTTCAATCCAAAGGATGCTGCAACTTTAGCCTATTTTTGTTGGTCTATTTGTGAGGAACGGAATGCTATCATTTAGAAGAATAAATATCCAAATGCATCAGGTTGCTCCTTGCATAGTGTACACATGTGTTCTTTGTGGTCGGATGCTCAGGTTAAAGTTGATCGATCTAAGTCTAGTTCACAGGGAAGAAGATGGTCAAAACCTGAGAGGAATTGGTCGAAGTTAAATATTGACATAGCTACAACTGTTAATGAAGGGTGGACAGGTGTAGGCATGGTAGTTCATGATGAGAATGCAGATTTTGTTGCAGCAAAAAACTTAAGATTAGCTAGCTCCTTCGCTCCATCAATTGCAGAAGTTATGAGGATACGTGAAACTTTAAGTTGGATCAAGACTAATGCTTGGCAAAGGGTAATGATTGAATCAGATAATCTACAAGTGGTATAAGCTCTCAATTCAACTTATACTATGGATGTTACTGCTTTTAATGGTTTAATATTTGATTGTAAATCTCAGGTTCAGGAGATTAGGACTGAGTTCTTATTTGCTCATGTTTATCGTTTGGCGAATTTGGTTGCTCGTGCATTTGCACAAGCAACTCGTTCAATTCTGAATAGTGGGGAGTGGTTTATAACACCTCCTAGTTTTATATTGTCTTTGTTAGCTATGGAATAAACTACCATACTATTTCCTCAAAAAAAATTATTACTTACTATTACATAGAAAAGTAAATTGTAATATTAATTTATTTGTACTTACATAATTACTTTATGCCTCTTCAGACGTCCAGCCTTGACCTTCCTTGTGGTATGTGTGCTTGTACAGTGTGATCCTATCACGCTCTTGCCCTTGGAGTTATGTTTGACTCTATAATATGAATTTAAAAAATTATAACCAATTACAATTTATTGTATTAAAAAACAGAATAATAAATTGAAAATGTTACACTTACAAATTCTTGTCGGACGATGACAAATGATCTGGACCCAGTGTTATGAGGAATCTTCATTTTTGCTCTATTAACCTTGGCTTTCTCACACTTTTCCTAAATTAAGAGATGTAGTTATGAGATGTTTAAACATAATTAATGGAAGGAAATATGGAGAGAGAAAAAACAAACCTGAACTTTCGCTGAAGCCCAATAATCACACATTTCATTCCAATTTTCTTCAGTCACCTGTTCTAGAACACGTCTCCTTGCCTCTTCATCTGAAGGAAAAGACTGATAATATTTATTAAGTCAATATCGATGATCCTTCACCCTTTGTTTCAACAGTGAACTAACACTACTTGAAACCTCAGGTGTGTCGATATCAACGATATTGAGCTTCATCTGTAAAAAAATGTATTAATTAATTTATTATTTTAGTTAAGTAAAATCGCAATACATATAATGAAATGGATTGAAATATTACCGAAACTTTGTCCAATGCATTTTGCAACAAGTTGTCTTCCTTCAACTGCCTAACATGCTGAAGGCAATGCAACACATTCCTCATAACGACGCCCAACTCACTGGCCAATTTTGCAGCTTGGATCTTATCTACTGGGCGCTGTTTTATGGAATCAATCATCACTGCCAACTTGGTATTCATTGCAACATTCATCCGTTGCAACTCAACTCCTTTTGTCTTACCTCTACCTCATTTGCTAATGCCAGTATTGGAACCTGAAAAAAAACATAATGAGAAAAACACACTAAACATGTAATGAGAGAATAAATGTAAATATATTTGGTTATCAATAAAAAACCTAAAGATCCCTTATGACTACCAGACGACGTTGATAAAGGTTGTTGTTGACTTTCCTTATTGGATGATGCAATTGCTGATTATTCTGTGGGAGAAACTTCATCTACCGTTACCACCCTCTTTCCTTTGTTTCTACCAGGTGTCATTATAATGAACCTGTGTAAAACATCAACAACATAAGACAATTATCTTCTTAGCATTTCAAACAAAAAAAATAATTTATTTATAAAAATTGTCATGATCAAGGCAAATATTGGTCTTTTGCCTAGGAAAAGACCTACCTAGGTGGATTCCTAACACTTAGCTCCTTGCTTAAGGACCTGAATGTCAAGAGCCACTAGTGTATGACTATCAATCCTCATACAAGAAATATTCAAGTGCCTCCTTCTCGATCCCCTACTACCTATCTATAGCTCAGGGTGGGATTGATATTCTTGAGTCTACTGGGTAGTCTCTAGTAGAAGTATTGTTAGTAGTTGGAACACGAGGTGAAGGTAGAGGAATTAGAGATTATAGAGAAGGATTCTCAAGTGAGAGGGCGGATGGGTTTAAAGAGGGTAAGGGGAATTTGTTTATAATCTTATGTTTGAATTCACCATTTAAGGAAAAGGGTAAGAGAGTTATAAGATGACAGGTATATTTTCCAAAAAGTAGTTCCTGATCTAGATAAAAAGA
>JAOQML010036715.1:0-10913 GCA_027568935.1 Erythroxylum urbanii
GATCCATTTCAAGATACTGCAATGACGGTGAGGTTTACAACTATTCTCTTACATGGAGCGAGTCTTAAATAATGCTATTAGCAAATAGTTTCCTTTATTCTAGTTTCCCCCTGCTTGCTCATCTTCCCTTCCAAAAATCTATCTTACTTATTAGCAGCAGATAAACAGCATAGATATTCTTGAGTTGTTTGTCAATCTCTTTGCAACTCTGTAGCTCAATTATGGTCGGTTGTATGCATGCTGTAAGTAAATTCTTTCTAACTTGCCGATTTGGTGTGAATAAGTTTTGTTTATCTAACACATTCTAGTAAACTCAGTCCATGTCAGTTTTATCTAGATTGCTAACAACCTGAGCAAGTGAAGAGTATTTGAATTTGGTGTGTAATTTATTGTTTATATGATTTGCATACTTTTTTTCCTAGAATATCGGCACTAATGCGTGCACAATGCAATCTACATGTTACTACATGTTATCAGTATGAACATTGAGGTCCAAGTTTGAATGACGTTTATAAAATCTCAAAGCCAATGCCTAGAACAAGAAGGCTAGCTATAGTTTATTTCTCTGGATTCACGTTTTAATTAGAACATATAAGTTGCAAGATGGAGGATAATTACCACGGGGAAAGGAATGACAAATAGTGGCCAGCTATACATTGCTCAAGTCTTTCTTGTGCATTGTCCACACCATCTGTCACATTCGGGGAGCTATCTGTATCAGAATTACCTGCTTTGCTAGGAGGATTGTAAGTATTGGAGTGATAGTTGTGATAAGAAATGATAGGAAATGGTCTCCTACAGTTTGCTTTCATTGTCAGAATCAACTGCTTTTTAGGCTTGAAATCTGTTCTTTGGTATACTATAAAGGGGGGACTAGAATTAGGAAAACGGAAGCGTAGATAGCCAACAAGAACCATTGAATTTATGGACCAATCAAGACCTTGAATTGACTTTTGGGCATATCACATTCTGTTCCCTTGCGAATATTTTCTCCTCAGACTAGTTGGTCTCAGCCACGAATACTGGCCCAGTTATGTTGTCATTGAAACTCTGGATCTTATCCTGATGGCAAATTTTGATCCCTTATCAGTTGCTTTTTATGACCTTGCCACATTTCAAATTTTTTTTAGACTCCCATGCTTTTTACTTTTCCTCTGGAATCAATTTCTTCTTCTCCACAAAACCATAACATAATTTTCCAAATCCCCAGCATCACAAAGTGAAATGTCTGTTCCATTCTGAGAATGCTGTAGTACTAAACTCACTTGACTTCATATCTGCCTTCTCTACTGAAGGCTGAGTCTATGTTCATTCATGAGAAGTGTTATGGAAGCAAACGAATTTCCATGAATGTGCAAGATTTAATGATGTGACATTCTCTAGCTCTCTTTCAGTTTCATTTCTGATCATTCCAAAACTAGCTATTTTCAAATGTGACACCATCTTACTGGGGTTCCGCCATAAGAATTTGCTTACAAAATCTGCACAAACTTTAACCAGCTATTGTTACCAAAGTCTTCCATCTCAACGCGCATTTATTCAGCTTCCCTGGATTAGGGAGCCAAATGCACACTAACCCATTTTGGTTGCTATAAGCCAACTTTTCACTTGAAGTGCGTGTATGTGCTGTCTGTAAGAGGTGTCATTACAGAGATGAGAAATCTGAGATTGGCAGCAAAGGAAATTATACTATGTTAATGCAACATAAGGTACGAAAATTAGAGTACGTGGAGAAATGGTTTATATGCATGCAGGTGTCTTGTTTCTACCATATCTATGATGTATCCTTGACTGCATAGAATTGGTTCCTGAGTTGGATCAATTTCTTGAATGGCCCCTGAGAGATAGATTCTGTTGCAATGAGAGGATGCTAGGAAATAGTTTTAAGTTTTAAAATTCCTTGTGCATCACTTTTATCATGATTGCAGTGTGTTCATATTTTACTGTTGAGATTTTAACACAAAGGCGTAATTATGTTGCAGAAAATGACAAGCTGAAATTGAAGCTGGGATTAGGTAATTCTTCAATGCAACATCCTATGATTGTATTTGTTTTGCCATGGAATCTTAAAAACTGCGTTGATAAATGATTTTAACCACCTTTTTGTGCTAAAAAGAAAGCTACCACCTCTACTGTTTCAGGTATAGGCATAGGAGGCTCACTCATATTGACATTACTCTATGCTGTCTGGCATCAATGCAAAAGAAGACAGGGCTCTTCTAAATTCTTGTCCAAAAACTCTTTTTCTGGTACCTCCTCAAAGGCAGACCCAGAAGGGGAGTACCTTGGTATCCCTATCTTCTCCTACAAGGAACTTAGAGAGGCCACCAAATATTTTTGCTGCGAAAATGAACTAGGAGATGGCGGTTTTGGAGCTGTATATTATGGTAAAATTTTACTATTGGTTTGATCTATCTGCTATTATCAACTGCTATGCTTAATGAGCTTATATCTATGTGAAATAGGCAAGCTACCAGATGGAAGGGAAGTTGCAGTTAAGCGCTTATATGAGCACAACTACAGAAGGGTAGAGCAATTCATGAATGAGGTCCAAATTCTGACACGTTTGCGGCATAAAAATCTTGTCTCCCTTTATGGCTGCACTTCAAGTCACAGTCGCCAGCTCCTCCTTGTCTATGAGTATATTTCTAATGGAACCGTTGCTGATCATCTTCACGGTGAACAAGCAAAGTCCTCTCCATTGACATGGCCTATTCGAATGAGCATTGCAGTTGAAACTGCTTGTGCATTGGTCTACCTTCACGCCTCTGGCATCATACACCGTGATGTTAAAACTAACAACATTCTCCTTGATGACAAATTCTGCGTGAAGGTAGCAGATTTCGGTATCTCCAGATTGTTCCCCGATGATGTAACCCACGTCTCAACTGTCCCACAAGGAAGTCCAGGTTATGTCGATCCAGAGTATCACAAGTTTTACCAGCTTACTGACAAAAGTGATGTTTATAGCTTTGGAGTTGTCCTGATCGAGCTCATATCCTCGATGCCTGCTGTTGATATAACTAGGGACCCTGATGAGATTAATCTGTCCAACTTAGCTGTGAGTAAAATTCAGGAAAGGGCACATCATGAGCTGATTGACCCATGCCTTGGGTGTGAATCAGATGAAAATGTTAAAAGAATGGCAACTGCAGTTGCAGAGTTGGCTTTCCAATGTCTTCAACAGAAGAAAGAAATGAGACCTTCCATGGAAAAGGTTTTGGAAGAACTAAAGAGAATTGAAGTTGGTGAGTCCAAAGACAGCCGACAGGAAATGCAAAACAAAAGCAATGTGTTGAACGACGTAGTACTAACATCTTCACCACCAAATACCCATGAGGATGCTCTTCTGAAAGAGGCCAGGCCACCATCACCAATGTCCGTGACTGATAATTGGCATAGTGCTTGTTCTACCTCAACATCTGGCAGTGGCTAAGCTAATCCTCGTCGTGGCTTAAATTGGAGCTTTTTGTAATTACTGTTTAGAATTAGATGGAAAGGAGGGAAACACGAAGCCAATTTCTCTCATTTGCATAGGTATTAAATGGTCAAAACATGATTTTCCCTAAATTGTAGTAATTTTTAGTTGATATAAGGAAAAACAAATATTGTTTTCTAGCTAAGATAACCATCTTCACTCCCGAATCCATCAAGCAAAGTTTGAAAGAGATAACAATTCCAACTAATGTTTTGTTGTTTTTTTTGAAAAGTTAAATTGTAATTAATAAATGAAATGATAACAAAGGAGTGGTTCACGTCCAAAATAACGACAATAAACAAAAGCCCCTTCTAAAGCAACGACACCGTATGACACTAACTAAAAGCCTACGTTAACACTTCATTGTGACACTTTCAATTAGGGTAAGAGCGTTTATCGCTTTCCCCCTTCACCTCTAGCGAGTTCCACATTTAAGAAGACTGTGTGGAGTTCATTGCAGCGATTTCTTCTCTAATCCATATTTAGGTAGTTTGCTCAGCCCTTAGATTTCTTCTTCTTTCCATCCTTGAACAATTACTCCTCGGTTAGGGTTGCAGGTAAGGCGGTTCTCGAATGAGGATAGATGTGAACTATTCAGCCCTTCGATTCCAATTGTGGATGAAAAAGTACTACAAAAGCAAAGCCACTTCAAAAAGGTAATCTTCTTCTTAAGTCTCTAAGTAAGTCTTCGTCTCTTCTACTGTTAACATCTTCTGAGCTTTCTTTAATATATTGTCTTTCTTCAATGGTGGTGATGAGCCTCCCATATCCCTCTATCTGTGAAAGACGATTTTCCCATATTGACCTGTAGAGCCAGGTACTACTTTCATCTTTCTTCTGTTTAATAGCCTTATTATGTTAATTGATCCTCCATAAGAATGATAGTGTAGGGCTTAATTCTTCTGGTTTAGTAAAATAGAGGATTTTCTCTCTGATTCCTCCAATCAGAGAATTAAATACCTCCTGCCTTGTACGACGCTTGTTTTGGAATTTTCTAATGTTTCTTTCTCGCCATATCTCCTTAACGGAGGAGGCGAGGGAGATGATATAAATGTACTAGACAGATGTGCATTAGGATATGTTTTTATAGGTAATTAACATATGATTTCTAGCATAATTGTTGTTTATTGTTCTAGTTTAAGATTCATTTGGGATGTTTTCATTACGTTTGATTTCCATTATTGTTCTTGTGTGTTTTATACTAATTGAGGGTAAGAATTGACTATTTTTGTGTAGGAAAGAAGAGGGAGCAATTTGGAGGGTGAACAAGAGATCAAAAAAGAGAGATAAAAAGATTTCACCTGGAGGCAAATTCCCACATTTGTGGGAATCAGGCGAATTCCCACGAATGTGGGAAATCACAATAGAAATAAAGAGTGGTTTTGCCTATAATTCCTATGTCACGTGGGAATCATGCAAATTCCCACGTCACGTGAGAATCATAGCAAAAATGAGGAGTGCATCTGTGTGAAATTCCCACGTCACGTGGGAGTCATGCAAATTCCCACGGACGTGGCAATTGTAGTCTGAGGCAATCTGCGAGGCTTCATTAAACCTAGAAGTTTTTGGACTATAAAAAGAGAATTAAGCCTCCATCTTCAGATGAGACGACATCTACCTGTAGAAACACCATCCTTGAGTGAAGAACACACGTTTGGAGCATCAAGGAAGGATTGAAGACAACGATCATCATTAAGATTGGTCAAAATAGCACATCAGCACCAAAATTCCAGATTTTGGCAAAAAAGAGGAGTCTTTTTATTCAATTTTCTTTCAATTGATCGCTTATATTCTTTGTAAAAATGGTTTATTTGATTGTTGATGATGTTATGGAGACCATGTTAGGCTGATTTCATATTAGGAATTGCTTTTGAATTGTTTTGTCAAAACTTATATTTTATTGAATTGAATGAAATGTCTTTGATGATTATTGTTATTATTTGTCATCTTGCAACAAATCGAGACAGTGAGTGAAATGAGATTCGTGTAGGATTGTACAATGAGAGTTGGTGACCTATAGACTAACAATCATCATTTTATTTGATTAGTTAGAAGAGAGATCTCGATTAGTCAATTGATCATCTATAGGATAGTTTAATAACTAGTTGAATCGATAGAGTCATTGGGTAGGTTAAGAGATTGTTCAATCAATTCCTGATAATTCAATTAGGGAGAAATAGTTACACCTTGAGAGATGATAATTAGTAAATTCAAAAATCTAGGATGAGACACAATTCAATCAATAAAATAGGAGGGAGACAAAATAAGGAAAAAGTAATCTCTAACATTTAGATTCTTGAATTCAGATTTTCTATAATTACGATATTGTCCATTGTTTACATTAGTCTTTTAATTTTAAATTAATTTCCAGATTATTTACATTTTATAATTTGGTTTCTTAAACAAAGTTGTGTCTAAATTAAGCGGTGTCTAGGCATCAATTCTTGTGGGATCGATATCTGCTCTTTTTACTACAAGTCACGAACCGTTTACTTGCGATTTTTTGAGCGTAAAATAAGTAGATAAGTTTTACTATCAACAGTACTCAGAGGACTTAGGCATGTGGTTCAACCTCAGAAGCCACTCAATGGCTTCTGTGATAGTAGTACCTACATTAGAGATATTATTGAGTGATTTGATTCGTTCCCATATATCCTGTGAGAAGGGATATTTGAAAAAGAGGTGGTTCCTTGATTCTGACTCTGTCTTACAGAGGACACAGTCGAAATTGGTAGACATAAAGTGGATTCTATCCATAGTGCTCAATCGATTAAGCACTGCTAGCCATAATGTGATAGAGTAGCTTGGCATTAAAGCTTTGTGCCAGACAACAGGAGACCAGGCCTGTCTTGTACTGTTTTGAGACTGCCATTTCCTAAACTTAGCAATGCTGAAGCTGTTAGGAGGTAGATTGAGACAATAATAAGCATCCTCCCTTTGGATGTTAGGAAGATAGTTAGGAGTCAAGTTCTGTAGTTCAGCTGGAAAGTTCCATTGGTCTTCTATTAGGATAATTTTGGCCTTCTCAGTGATGGGAACATCATGCCATATTTGAATAGCCTTAGGATGTCAAATAAGAGGTCCATGGTCTATCCAATTGTCAAACCAGAAAAAAGTCTTCTCTCCATTCCTAATCTTGCAATAGACCAAAGGTTCAATCATAGATCTGAGTTTCAAGAGTTGAATCAAACGCCATAAAAATGATGGTTTGATAGGGGTGAACCAAATACTAGATCCTTTCAGTATATAGTTGTGTAACCTTTTGATCCAAAAAGACTTCTTTTCTAGGAGGATATTCTAGAGGTTCTTGGCCAAGGCTGCTCTGTTAAAGGAGGCAACTGAGATCAGTCCAAGACCCCCTTCCTCTTTCCTTTTGCACACCTCTTTCCATTTAACCTTAGCAAAGTGATTGTTTGAAGTGAGGTTGCCCCATAGGAATCTTCGAAGTAGTTTTTCAATGGATTTGATCACTCATTTGGCTAGAGAGATATTAGAGGACTAATATATATGTAGAGAATTCAAGACTGCCTTGATTAGTTGTAGCCTCCCACCAAAAGAGAGCACCTTATTAGACCACATTCTTAACCTTCTTCAGATTTTCTCAATCAAAGACTGACATTCAGAAAAATGGATTCTTTTGGTAGTAATAGTTAGTCCTAAATAGGTCAGTGGTGCTGGTTTTTTGCTCATACCTATTAGTTGGGAGATTGTGTTCCCCATTATGTTGGCCCCTTTAGCTAAAACAAACTGAATTTTATTCAGATTAATCTCCAGACCCGTTAGGTCTCTAAAAAATGCCAAGGTATCAATAAGTAGCTTAATAGACTTACCATGAGCTTTTGAGAAGAATAGTAGGTCATCCGCAAATCATAGATTTACCAGCCTGACCTTCTTACACTTAGTATGGAATTTAAAAAACTTATAGTTTTCCATTCTCTATTGGATTAGCATACTAAGAACCTCCATCCAGATAATAAATTGGTATGGGGAGATAGGATCACCTTGTCGTAAGTCTCTAGCACTCCTGAAAACATTTATTGGAGAACCATTAACTGGAATAGAATAGGAAGGAGTGGTTATGCATGCCTCAATCCACTTGAAAAATTCCCCTAGGAATCCCATTAATTTTAAGGTCTGTAGAATGAACTCCCATTCAATAGTGTCAAAAACTTTTTTAAAGTCCACTTTGATGGTACAGTTTGGTGGACTATGCTTTCTTTGGTACCTTTTCATCAATTCTTAATCAATAGCAAAGTTATCCCCAATTCTTCTATCATATAGGAAAGCACTCTGGTTGTCAGATATCAATGAATCCAAAACCATCTTCAGCATGTTTGCTAAGATTTTAGAAATAATCTTGTAAAGAAAGTTAGTACATGCAATAGTTCTATAATCATCTAGAGTAGAGCAGCAAGAGATTTTTGGAATCAGACATATGTGGGTTTTGTTAACCTCCTTCAGTAGGATTCCCTTAGAGAAGAATTCCAACACTGCTTGCTTAACCATAGGTTCAGTAACTAGCCATATTTTAAAATAGAAATAGCCATTAAAACCATTAGGGAAGGGGACTTATTCGAACTCATCTGAAATGAAACAAAACCTCTTTTATTTCTTTTTCTATCACTGGAATGATGAGAGCTCTTGCCTGTTCCTGAGTAATCTTATTATAAATAATAAATTCAAGGTTGGTTAAGTTTGAGAGGATCCTAGGGGATCCATAGAAGTTTCTGAAGTGTCTCTTTGTTTCCTTAAACAGATCAGCTTGATTTTATATTTCCTCACCATCTTGTTGTTTTAGGGAGCAAATTCTGTTTATATTCCTCTTGGCCAGGATGGAATTGAAAAAGAATTTAGAGCACCTTTCCCCATCTTTTAGCCAATTGACTTTTGCTCTTTGCTCTAATAGACTGTCATGTTCCTTCACCTTTAAAAGATATGCCATTAATAGGTTCTTTTCAGTATTTAGTAGTGTGGAAATGGTTGGATCCAGATCAAGCTATTTCTGCACCTTTTTCAGGTTCTCTCTAGCTATATTAACTACATTCGCAAATTTTCATCAAGGTTTTCATCTCTCCATTGATAGCTTTAAGTTTCTGCACATAAATATATTAGTGGGTACCCCCAACTTTAGTTTCCAATCCTTTACGAAGAGCACCAGGCAATCCCTCATCATCAATTAGGAAGTTGTTAAATCTAAATGGTCCCCTTCGGACCTGATTATAAGATAAGTTTTCAATCTGTATAGGACTGTGATTAGAGAGTAAGGGATTGAGGAAAGTTGTTACATAGTTGAGGAGCTGTGTCAGCCAATATTTATTAGCTCTATCCAGCTTTTTCCTTAGAGCCCACCTTCCCATCTGCTTGTTACTCCGTGTAAAGAAGTGACCCTGATGCTTAAGATAAAAAATGCCCAGTTGTCCCACACAGTCATTGAAATATGAATAGTGATTTCTTAGAATGAAGTTGCACTCAGCTTCTGTGTTATATAGAGTATCTTTGAAATCTTCACATATAAGCCATACACTAGTAACCCTAAACTAGGTCCGAATTAAACTGTCCCACAATAGTTTCCTCTGAAATGCATGATTAGATGCATAAATGAAAGAGATACTGATGTTGTTGTTAACCTGAAAGAACTTACAATTAAGATATATTGCTTGCTTGTCTATAGAAAAGACTTGAACATCCTCCAAACTAGGGTCATAACCGATAAGCTATGAGCTTGGTGATTTGAGACAAACTTCTATTTTGATCGCAATTTATTCAAAACTTTCAGTTTTTCATATTTAAGCTTAGTCTCCAAAATAGAAAAAATCCGTGGTTGTGTATTGTAGACAAAATCCCAAAAAGTCGACAGCTTTTTAGGACAATTGATCTCCCTCACATTCTATGCTACTATCTTCATAATTAAGCAATATTAGGTTTGGAGCCCTTTCTTTTGCTCCAGTTAGTTTTCCTTTTAGCCATAGCCAAGAATTCTCCAATGGTAGGATCCTCTTCCTTATTTTCCGTAAGGGTCTTAGAATTAACAATGTACTCTTGTCCATCTGTGGATAGATTCAGATTAGATGGTGGAACATCCTTCAAGTGTCCCCCATTTTTATCTGCCTTCGTGACCACAGTGACCCTTTCTGTTTGACCAACACTATTGTCTCCATCATTAACATCTTCCTTTTCATCTCTTGCATTCCTAATTATCCCATCACTGCCTACCATTTCTGGTATTTTCTCAACATCGTTTGATTCTGTTTTGCCCTTTCCACCTTTAGATATATGAGCTGAACTGGTGTCCTCATTTTGCTCTACTTGAGAATTTGTTACATCAAAACCCATTAGCTCCTCATAATCTCCTCGAAGGAAAGTCTTACCCCTAGGAACCCATTTTTTATCTTGGACAATAATGGATGGCTTCCATGGGTATTGAACTGAAACCTTGTCCTCATAGAGGGAGCCATCAAATCCTAATCTCATGATAGGAATAGTATCTGGTAAACAGTTGGAAAGATTCATATTGATACAGATTCTAGCATAGCCTAACCTCTTCTTATTTTCTGTATTATCATCCAAACATAAAGGTTTACCAAGAAAGCTAGCAATCATACTCAATCCCTTTGTTGTCCAGTATTTTAGAGGAACATTAAATATATTTACCCACATTGGAATATGTCTTTTTGCCTTGCAATCGATCTGAAATCTAGGTTGCCAAGGCTGTAGAAATAAAGGAAAATTAGCTACATGTGATGGCCCTTCTTCTACTACCTTTAAAGCTTAAGCCTTAGTGGAAAATCTGAATAGGATGTATTTTTCCTCTGCTATTACAGCTTCCACAAATCCTTTATTCTTCCAAGCTATTAGAACCCATTTTTGAATAAATGGAAAAGCTAGTCGTTTATCCCAGAAAAACCCAATGAGGGAGTTTTCCCAAGATTTGACCCCTTCTTCTAGAGTTTCTCTATCAAGATAGACTATGCTTCGACCATCTTCTATCTTTGGGGGGCGAAAATGTAGGACGAGTTCTGTACATCCTCCCATTACTTGTTTCCATGTTCTCCTCTCAGGCAAAGGGTTAGCAAAAGTTGGGGGGTGTTCTTTAGGAAGGTAAGTAGATGTGGGTACTAGAATGGCGGGAGTAAGGTTTTGAGTAGGTTTAGGGATAATGTTGGGCCCTGTTTCTGGAGCCCAACTATCCAAAATATCATAACACGTGAGCTTATTACCCTGTCGGGTTATTTCAAAGAACCCTTATTAGCCAACTATCCGGAGTCATATAATGCTAGCGTAATCTAATGAAAAACACCTTAACCATTATTAATTCATCATCATGCTTTTATCCCAAAACGCATCTTACTTATATGTAGCCATAATTCCTGTTCAAAATTCATCATCTCTAATCGATAGCTTTTTCAAGTATACCTAATTTCAACTCAATCTTATC
>JAOQML010036726.1:0-10913 GCA_027568935.1 Erythroxylum urbanii
TTTATAGTATTTGAGCTGAATGAGGGAGGTGAAACAATTTTTACTTTGTCTTATTAGTATTGTGATTTTTTTATCAAACATTGTGTGTTAAAGGTTTACAATTATTTTAAGAATTGAACTTCTATATCTTATGTTATTAATTATAAGGATAAATAATGAGTTCAAAGTAAAGTTTGTAGGTAGCATTTAAGTAAATCCTTAGAAGACTATAACATATCCACTACCGACATCTTTGAATAATAAGCATAAATTGGTATTTTAGGATCAAAATGAGGTTGTATCTCACCCTATCAGTATGTTCATGATTGATGCAGTCCATTGTTATTCTCACTGCTAGCATTAACAATTACATAACCAAACGAAAATCCAACCTTTTTCTTCTTATTGGAGATGCCCTTCTCCTTCTATTGGTTCTCTTGCTCTTCATCTTCTGAGTCTGAATCCATTTTTTTCTTTGCTTCTACATCTTGGATTCCATCCTCCTTCTTATCATTCTCCTGATAAGATGAAATTAGTGACGTGTTTAGAAGGTCAATCCTACAGGAGCTGAAAATTTATCAGATAATTCCACCATCAAAACAAAATCATTTACCTCAGAACCACCAATTTCAAGTAAAGAAAATTTTCTCAAAGATTTTCTTGAATTCATCATCCATCCCATCTTCCAGCTCTGCCTTTTCTGGTACATATTCAATCACCACTTGCTCTCAATCCTACAAGTTCATGTAATAACACAAAATAATGGAGTTCAGGCCCAAGTGATAATTCTAAACCATATAATACATTTAATAATCTGCGCACATCTGTAGTTTGTAAGACATCCTAGTGAGATATTTATATACACTTCTTTAAAGTTCTTATGAAGAAATGTTTTTTTCACATCAATTTGTTGAAGTAGCCAATCCATATTTGTAGCAATTGACAATAGTACATTGACCATATTCAATTTTCCACTGGTGAAAACATCTCATGATAGTCTATATTGTATGATTACATGTACTCTTTTGTGATGAGTCTTATCTTATGCCAATATATTATTTGATTTGCCTTGTATCTAACATATAATACTAATTTGCATTCTACTAATTTCTTTCCTTCTAGTAGTGGCATGAGCTTCCATGTATTATTCTTTTGTAGGACTATCATTTCTTCACTTATTATTTGGGCCCATTTAGGATTTATCAGAGCTTCTTGCATTGTATTTAGGATGTTTTCTGAAGATAACTTTTTCACAAGGCTTTTGAGTGGTTGTGATAGTCTCTAAACACTGATATAATTTACAATTGGGTGCCTTGTCTTTTCCTCTCTATGGTCTTATAAATATCAACTAGGTGGCTTGCCAAGATTATATCTAAAAGTAAATTTATAAATAATAAATTATCTTTAGTATTATTTGAGGGAGAGACTTGGAGATTGTACCTTAGGAATATTCTCAGATGGTTGGCTGGTTAATACTAAACCAAGAGGGGATTATTCTTATTCTTATTCATTCTTAGGTTGATCTTGTTCTTATTCATTCCTCATCTATCATTCCCTTCTACTTACCCTTCTCCCACGTCATTTATTGCTTTCATATGTTTCCTTAATTGAGTTTCCAGTCGAGGTGTTTCTTTAGATCTAGTCATTCTTATATTTGAGTTTTGAAAACTTGGCCAATTTTTTCAACATTTCCTCTATTCTATTCTTCATCAAACAGCTCCCTTGAAGAGGAAAATAGGAACTTGGTATTTGAAGAAAATCATATTTAAGAAATGTAACATCGAATAGGACATAAAGGTACTTGGTATTAGGATCATAACCTCAGTGTCATTTCTTATACATTCGTGACCTAGTAATACATAATGAATTGTGCATGGGTAAAGTTTGATTCTTTGCTTTTTATGAAGGTAGATATAGACCACATATCTAAACATTCTTAGTGGAAGTATAAGGATGGAAGGCAAAGTACATAGTGGACTAAATCTTATAATGTTGTTTCAAAATACAACAATCTAGAGTGCATTTAATTAAGAAGTACAACAATTGCATCTGTCTAATACCTTCGAGATGTATATGCTCTTGTTAATAGAAGTTTTGTTCTAGATGTGTCTCTTTTTCCCTTTGCAACACTGTTATATTATAGTGTTTGGGCACAATTTATCTTATATTACAATCTTTGTATGTACAAAAGTATTTATGCAATTACTTATTGTCATACTTTTCATCAGTGTCTGAATGAAGGTTTGGAAGCTTAAAACAGAAATGTGTCCTAATTATAATATAAAAAGAGAAAAAATTTATAATTACCCCCATTTTTATTTTCCATCAAATACAACCAGATCGTATAAGTGCAATCATCTATAAAATACATACCATCTAATGCCCAGAGAAGTTAAAATGGGAGATTGTGTTTCCACTTTTTTATTAATTTATTGGATAAGAAATATGTTAACTTTTTGTGAAAATTAAAGTTGTGCTTTTGAACATAATCTCATCTAAGTTTGTGAATATGTTTAGAGCCAAATGTCTTAAGTAGGAAAATAATGGGTGTCCTAATCATTGACGTCATAATCAAATTTCTTATTCTTTTTTTCCTATTATATTGACCAACGTTATAAATCTTCTATATAGTACAATACCTCTTGTTTAGTACTATGACCAATTATATCCCTAGTGAGAATATCCTGAAATAAGCATAATTTAGGATAGGTTAGCATTCTTTTCCTATATAATTCTTACGTAGCTTGTTCTATTGAAAACAATATATTTGAAAAAGCTAAAACAAACAAGAGTATCTGATAAAAGTGCCACCTTTCTAGCCCCTATAACTGAATATTTCACACTATTAGCATTAGTAATGCTTACTCTTCTTATTTGAGCCTTTCCAATGAAGCCTCATATAGATCAAGTGTCATATGATCACTGCCCTAGAGTCAATAATCCAACAATTGTTACCTCATTCATTTTGGGCTAAAAAGTAAATTTTTATTGTTGGTGAAAATTCTTCTTGAGCTATGAGACAAAGATAAGGTTCAATGGAAGAAAGATTACTCTTAATATTAACATGTATCCTTCTACCAAAATTTATCCTTTTCTTTTTCTTAAATTCTTTCCACCTATCTAAATATCTATATAGTTTAAAGCAAGTGTGTCTAGTGTGGTTCTTATTTTATGTTTTTGGCATTATTAAAGTGTTGGATTTCTCATTTTTTATCATCTGACGTGGAAGTTTCTCTTCTAATCTTTTTGCTTCCTTTGATATCATATCCATGCTGAGTATGCTAGCTTCTTTAATTATTATCACCATTATCTTAGATCTTTTTGATGGACATAGGTATAGGTCTGTTCTACTATTGTGGAAGGTGCAAGTTGAAGTGCATAAGCTTGAATATAATCCAAGTGATCATCAATTCTGTCTAAAAAGGTATAAAATCTAATTCCTTTATGGTAAGGTTATATTTATGGATGTTAAATTCACACCTTATGGGATTTGGATGCCAAAAATCACTCTCTATCCAAAGGTCTTGAAAAGTATTGCCATAAGCCTTGATTATTTCACCACCTTGTTTGAGTCTTGTCACTTTCCTCTTTAGACCAAATACTAACAAAGTATCAACGTCTTTAATATATTTTGTAGCAAAAGTATCTCACACTATCTTTTTTATTGGAAATCTGTTGTTATTTTTAATTAGCTTTGAATCTAAATAATTAATTAGCTAGCCCTTGACTACCACACTTTACTCCTTTAATTTTGGAAAGTAAAACCTGTCTTTGATGGATTCTAAAATCTCCATTTATATATCCCAACTTGCCTTTTTCATAGATAAAACTCTCTATAATTTGGGTCTATATTCCTTATTTTGTGTTATCTAATTTGATGTTGATTGGTGTAATAAATGGTTTATGAATTACTAAATTAGTATCCTCATTTGTGATAGTTTGGATGTTAATTCATCCATAATCGAAGGATCTGTTTCAGAACTTCTTGTTGAGGGGATAGTTGGAGGAGCCATTGGAAAACAAGAAGCAGGTATGTTAACTTATAAGTATCATACCTGCTGGATTGTTAATTGGTTTGTTTGCATTTATACTATAGCTATTGAATTTGCTCTATGAAATGCCATATTTTGCTCTATGCAATTCCACTTAAGTATTAGATAAATAATACAGTAAATAAATTGGCAAGAGTTGATGTATGAATTACAGAGCTATTGTGTATTAGGTGATTGTATGTTTCTAGGCTTACTGAGACCTTAGATGAAAAGTTTCTAACTACCTCCTTAAGCATACGAGTAAGAGCATTTGTTGATTTGCCACTAACATAACATAATGTTCTCATTCTGATAATTAATTTATAGGTATTTTTTTCTTTATGGATTAGAGTTGGATGAACAGTGTTAGGGTTTCCCGTGAATACATTGATGGAGTGAGAATGTTAATAAATTTTGTTGTTGAAAAAAAGGCAAAGATTGTGAAATTTAATGCCCTTATGCACGTTGCATGAATTGTTATATGAGGTCTCAGATGAATTTTTTTGACCATTTAATGCAATTTGGCATGGACTAATCATACACCCACTGGGTTTTACATGGTGAATTGCCAAAATATAGATTTATCTCTAGGAAAGAAAGGGTTGACGCTGCAAATGTAGGCATTGATGGGATGGGCAATGATATTAATGAAGGTGATGGTGATGACGAGGATGATGGCATGTAAGATTTGCTTCATGATGTGACTTCTTTCTTAAATGATTGTCCAATTGATCAGGAAGGAAGGAGTCCTCCTATAGGGGTCGGAGATTCTATTAAAGGTGCCTTTTATGAATTGTTGAGTAAAGCAACTGAAGAGTTGTACCCTGGATGTACATACTTTTCAAAGTTGTCATTTTTAATAAAATTGCTTCACTTGAAATTATACAACAATTGAAGCAATAAGTCATTTGATATGTTACTTGCTCTGTTGAGGGATGTATTACCTAATTCTAAATCTTTGCCAAATTCCTACTATGAAGCAAATCAATTTTTACGGAGCCTAGGTTTGGGTTATATGTCAATACATGCATGTAAGTACGATTGTTCCTTATTTTGGAAAGAGTATGGGGACTTGAAAAGTTGTCCCTAGTGTGGAACATCAAGATGGAGAATTAATAATGGCAGGGTAAGAAGATACCTCATAAATTTTTGCGGTACTTTCCCTTAATGTCCAGATTACAACGATTATTCATGTCAAGTAAGACCACTAAACAAATGACGTGGCATAATGATAGGCCTAAAGGTGACATAAATTCTACAGTTCATCCTTTTGATGGAGAAGCTTCAAAGAGCTTTGACGAGCTTTATCCTGAGTTTTTTAGGAAACCACGTAATGTTAAACTAGGCTTAGCAACAGATGGATTCAATTCATATGGAAATTTGTCACTTTCATATAGCATGTGGCCTGTTGTTCTCTTAGCATACAATTTACCCCCTTGGATGTGTATGGATGAGTCATTTTTTATGCTATCACTGATTATTCCTGGTCCAAAAGTGGTGGGTAGAGACATTGACGTCTATATGGCTTTACTATGGACTATCAACGACTTTCGAGCCTATGGTACTATTTCTGGGTGGAGCACTAAAGGCCATAAGGCATGCCCTATTTGTAACAAGCACACTCCTTCTTATAAGTTAAGAAGTAAGATTGGTTACTTAGGCCATCGACGTTTTCTTCCTTACGATCATCCATGGAGAAAAAGTAAGAAGTTTGATGGCAAAAGTGATCATCGGCCTATACCTAACTTACTAGATGGAGATGATGTGGTTGACCAATTATATCATGTGCAGAATATATGTTATGGAAAATACCCTAGCAATAAAAGGAGAACGAGATTGGAAGGAGAGTTGAATTGGAATAAAAAAAGCATTCTTTTTGATCTACCATATTGGCATAAGTTAAGATTGAGGCATAACCTTGATGTCATACATATAGAAAAGAATATATGTGACGATATCCTTGGTACTTTGATGAATGTTGAAGGTAAAGCCAAAGATACAATCAAGGCTTGGCTTGATTTGGAAGATATAAACATTCGAAGGGAATTACACTTGAAAAGAGTAACTGACGGAACTATTCTGGAAAAACCTCTAGCATGCTATACAATGTCTTTCCATGAGAAGAAGAAGTTTTGCTAGTATGTAAAGCAGGTGAAGTTTCCAGATGGTTACGCATCTGATGTATCTAGATGTGTTAATGTTGATCAAAGGAAGATTATTGGACTTAAGTCTCATGATTGTCATATATTGTTACAAAGCATTTTTCCATTAGGCACGCATGCCATCTTAAATAAAGATGTGACATGTGTTTTAATAGAGTTGGGGGACTTCTTTTGTCGAATTTGTAAACGAAGTTTGAATAAGGATGATGTACAGAAGATGTCTCATAAGATAACTTTAATCTTATACAAACTTGAAATGATATGCTCACTAGCATTCTTTGATGTCATGGTACATTTGACTATTCATTTGTAAAATGAAGCCTTACTTGTTGGACCAATTGCGTATAGATGGATGTATCTAATTGAGAGGTATTATTTAAAATTTTCCTATCACTCAACAAAGTTAACTAAATAGTGTCCTATCTAATTATGGTTAATCATTTGTTAAGATTCCTAGGTACACTAAAGAGATTTGTTAGAAATAAAGCATGTCTAGAAGGGTCAATTGCTGATATGTATGTTGTTAAAGAGTGCACGACATTCTGTTCAATATATCCAAAAGGAATTGAAACCAACTTTAATGTGCTAGAGCAAATCAATGATATAGTTGATGGTAGTGACATATTAGTGTTCTTTCAATGATGTAAGCCGATTGGTGCTGCCAAAACAATTGCTCTTCGTACAGAAGAGCTAGAGATTACACATTAGTATGTGCTTACGAATTTTCATGAGATTAGACCCTTTATTGAGTAAGTTTTTCTAACCTATTATCAAATTAAGATATGTACTAAGTAGGGATATTTCATATAATCTTGATTGAATTTTTTTATCCATAGTGAGCACATGGATGAGTTGAGGCAACAAAGTTCATTATATATTGACAGGAGACATAGACAACAATTTTCTTCATGGTTAAAGCATCGGGTAAGAAGAATGTTTGTACGTGGTCTACACTAATAATTATATATTATTAATTTTTATTTGTTGTTACAGATGACGACTTTAAGTAGCTCTCGTGAAGGAAGTATCTTTGAGTATTTGTATGCATTAGCATATGGACCTCATAGTTTGGTGCAGAAGTACACTGTATGCAATACAAATGGCATGCGATTTCATACTGAAGCCTGTGATCTACGCAGGGTTATACAAAATAGTGGTGTTACAATGTTAGGAAATTATGAGGAAGATAATAATACATTTTATGGGGTTCTGAAAGATATTATCAGGCTTGAATATGTTAGGGGTAAAAATGTTGTGCTTTTCAAGTGCAAATGGTACGATCTTGCAAATTCGAATATGAGGGTCAACGGCATTGTAAAAAGCATCAATGCAACTAAGTTTTGGTACAAGGATGACCCATTTATTTTGGCAAATCAAGCAAAGCAAGTCTTTTATGTGGAAGATTTGTTATTCGGTCCAAATTGGAGGATTGTGCAAGAATGTGAAATTAGACGTGCATATGATATCCCTTCACTTGGTAATGAAGAAGGTTCAAATGACGTTGAGGAGTCTGATGAAGTTCCAATGGAAGTCGAGGAATGTTCCTTAAAGTTTTTAGATCAAAATGATATTCCATATGATGTAATAAATAATGTTTTATTGAATTCCGAGCAACGTTTGAATGATGATTTGGAGGACTTAGAGACAAGCAATAGTGAGAATGAATGTGATATTGTATTGGAAGAGTCCACCGACTACGACGATGAATAAATTCTTATTATGCAATTGAACCTTTGTTGTTTTATCTTCATTGTTGTATTCAGAATTTATTATAGATTTATATTCAACACGAAGATAGCTACTATTGCTTTGTGTCGCTGAGAATCATTGTCAAATAGTAACTTCTTGCTATCATTGACGAAGTTGAGCTATTCAGAACATAGATTTTCACCCATACACCCCTCTATTTGGGCAAATTTAGATGAGAGGTGTATGAATTCCTTTACACCTTCAGCAAAATGCTCATAGTCTAGTGACAGAAGTATGAAGGTTTCAAAAATCACTTCTGAAATATTTTGCATCTTCTCATAATTAACCATATTCATAGATTCAAGAATGTAAACCAGCCCCTTACTATGTAAATAATCGTTACTGTGATTTTTAATCTCATTACGGTAAAATAAGAAATATGAAATATACTATGGTTTTGTACACTAATTTATCTCTATTTTGCATACCAATGTACTATGGTTCACTTATGAAGATTATTTATTAACTTCTTTTTAGATAAATAAAAAGTGTAGCAATAGAAGAATGTTTAATATATGGACTTTTTTGTTTTTGGCAAGTTACTTTTTTTATATGATTTAGTACAATACATTTAAGTAACTTATGCATGTAGCTTATTCATGTATAAACTTTAACTGTCCTAATTCTTAGTGTGGAAATAAATATGTGTTCTTGCTGTAAATATGGACAAAGATACTAGCTTTAAAAATAATTACCTTGTAATTATTTCATTCAATTAGTTAATCTGCTGGTTAATATTAATGTCTCTTAAATTTTTTGCTGCATTCATTTAGTTTCATATCTATTTTTGTTATGTATAATAGGAAGGACCAACTCCTTCTTTGGTGAAGGTTGAAGTTCCATGGTCAGCTCGAAGGGGAAATCTTTCTATTCACGGGTAACCATAAAAATTATATCTGAAATCCCTCTTTTTAACCATCTTCTTTCTTATAGCAATACATGGTTTCTTAATGCTACCGCTCTAATTCATGAAATTATTTAATCAAATTTTGTAGAATTCTAAAACTAATTAGATGTTTTTTTTAAGTTTTTACATTACCAGTATCATTTTAACAAGTTCAATTGCTGCTTTTCATAATGGATACTGAACAATTCATAGATTCTGGCATAACATCTACTAATATCTTAGAGGTTAATACTCTTCTCTCTTTCTTTTTAGTCTTTGCTATTAGGAATTTTTAGCTCATTGTTATCAATGAATTTTCTTTCTATAAAACTTTCAAGAAATCTTTAAATGAATAGCCCTTCATCAAATCCTGAACTAGTATCATATCATCTCTAATTAGTCTTCTCATAATGAAAGCACCTTGAGTTTGACTAATACTAATATAAGGGGATTTTAAGACTAGCTTAGAAGTACTCTCAAATATTTGAAGTACTCTCAGATATATGCTGGAAGTTTGTTCATATAACTTCTAGCATATAAATATATAACCAAATAGGTATACTGAAAAACTAGCTATTATTAGTCAAAAGTTACCACTTGGACTTTATATTTTATAGGTATATCGAAAAACTAGCTATTATTAGTCAAAAGTCACAACTGGGACTTTATGTTTTTTATTCCCTTCCAACTGAATGTTTACAAGATATGCTTGGGAATCATTCCTCCTAAGCCATCTTGCTCTGTACAATTTTTTAGTAAATGTAGTGAACCGATTCTTCCCACAAAGAAAAAATCTTTTTTATGACTTTGATCAAATACAATACTTTATAACTATTATTGTTCAATGATTTTTAATATTAAAATCATAATTTTAATTCTTTTATAGTAAATTTATTAAGATATACATTTTATATTATATAACAAAATAGACGCTATATATAGTTTAGAAAAATACACTTTTCTGTGATTTAATCAAATATAATATTTCTAATTATTATTTTTCAAGGATTTTATATTGTAATATCATAATTTGTATTCGTTTACAAATAATTTGTATTTAAAAATATAAAATTTACATGTTTATGAATATAAACTTTCATTATTTATGAAATAGTAAAATGCATGTAATGTTACTTAAATAATCAGTTAATTCAAAAGCTAAAATCAAATGGTTTGATATTTTACAACTAAGGAAATAGGGATGTTTGGGTGTTCTATAAATGAAAACAACAAATCGGGTTATGTTAAAAAAAAAAGCTTGGAGGTTAATCAAAGATAGGCAGGTCTTGTGGATGAGTGGGTCCATGTTTACTCTATTCCAAAGATAATAACTTATGGAACATCAAAGTTCTCGCCAATACTTCCTCAAATATTAAATTTATTAGCAAAGGAAGAGATATAAGAGGTGAATGTTTTAGCCAGGTTAGTAATGGTGAGCTTATATCATTTTGGTTTGATAGTTAGACTCCATTTGGACCCTTAGATCAGAATGGAGAACTGGCTCCTTTTAAAAACATGATTCATCATAATGTTAATATTGCTCAGACTTTGTTCATGAGAAATTTCACAGTAAGATCCCTCTCCAACTTAAATGTGGCTTCTTTCTTAGCTAACTTTAGACTACAGTTAAATGCAAAGGGTCATGTGGAAACTATGAACATTAGGTATGTCTATGAGTGCATTATACAGGAGTCTATATAGGGAAACCAACTTCATAGAGCTTGTATAGACTAGTAAGGTGCAAAGATCAAAAAGTAAGTTGGTATAGACTGGTAAGGTGCGAATATTACCTTCCTGTAGCTGCTTGTACCATTGGAGTTTTTTCTGATGCAAATCATTGATTCATCCCCTTTCTTACATCAACTAGTTCCATCTACATTGGCTTTTTCAAAAGCTTAAAGGGATAGTCACAAAGCTGACTTCTTATTGTAAAGTCCTAATTAAGTATACCATATATTTGCATCTTATTTCCTTAGGTTACTGGTAGATATATCACATACTACTTTAGTGTTAATAGTCCTATTACCTTTGTATAATTACTTATGTTGAAGGTTTTTTAGCCCATTACACAAACATAAGAACATATGCTTGTATTTTGTTAAGAAT
>JAOQML010036737.1:0-10912 GCA_027568935.1 Erythroxylum urbanii
AGTTATTTCACGTAGCGCTCCATTATCTTAGGTTATGTGTCGGAATGACCTACGGGCGTCCCGATGCGTATCCTAGGGTAATGGGGTGTTACATTAATTCGACAAAATATTTCGGGGGCCAACATGATCTCTTGCTTATCACCTAAAGATGGGAAGGAATGGGGGGTGAGCTTAAAGCGCGTAACAATTTTATAACCAGTAAAAAGCAAAACCATTGAAAAATTCACAATGCATCATGAAACACAATTTTCCACATTCTTAATTCACTTTATAAGCAACCCAAATCATGCATTCAGTAAACTTGTCAACATATAAGCACATCAAAATGATTTGGGAGATGCATAAACAGAACGAGCTAACACATTCCCATGAAATGGTCCTGTATAGTCATGAACATAATGAACTAACACATTCCCACATAGTGGTTTAACGTAGTCATAAACTTAAGGGAGTCCTTGAAGGAGCTCCATGACACTTATGGGTAGGCGGGAGAAGCCTTTAGTCAAATTGCACTTGACATATAGAATGGACCAGACCAAACCCACATAACATGTATTTCGTAACTTGTAAACTTGCTTCCCAAAATGACACTTTTTTTAAAAAGTGATTTCATAGACATAGTAAATGTTTTTTCATTTTTGCATTCTTTTTATAAATCATCAACACAATATTCACATACCAAACACATAGCACTTTCTCAAAGAATTCAAAGAGCAATAGATGCACATTTATAATACAATTGAAAAATATTTACTTTCTTGATTTTGAAGAAACATTAATGACTTATTATTCAATTATAAAAATGTAATCCACCTTGAATTCCTTGCTTAATAATTGCTCAAAGATGCCTCTCTTCTAACTCCTTTTGCCTCTCCTCTGGATTTCCTTCAATATTGGCAAAAGTCCCAATTCAATAGGAATCCAAATTGAGAACTCAAAACGCACATTCATTAAAAATTGATTCTAGAATACTTAAACCCATGCATTTTCTAAGTTCCATGAACCAAAATCCTTCCAAAATCCAAAGGGTTAAAATTGGGCTTACCTTGAATCTTCACCAAACAAAGATATGTTTGGCTCAAATGGAAGCTCTTCTCTTCTTTTTTCTTTTTCCCTTCTTGAACAACTTCAAAATCACTCTTTAAAACTAAGAAAATTGGAAACCTTGTTTAGCTTTCTCTTCTTTTCTTCTTCTCCCATGACACTCTCTCTTCCTCTCTTCAATTTTTATTTTTCACTTCATTCTCTCCTTCAATTCACGTTTTTCTCCACCTTAAGAGCAAGACTACGCTTTCTTCTTCGCATATTACCTTTAATGAGCGCTAAAAGTCATCTTTGCCCTTCTTTTTATGCTTCTTGGTTTCTAAACTTAAGTGAAATGCCAAAAATGCCCTCAATTCATTCTTAATGCATTAATTTCACTAACTAGTGAACTAAAATCCTACTAACATTGACATAATTAATTACACTCCAATAATAAATCTATCATGACCTCATAATTTATTTAAATCATGCTTAACAACTCCATTCATTAGAAGGCAAAACTTTAAATTCCATAGAATATCACACTTAACAAAAATATTTCGGGGGCCAACATTTCTTCCCTTCTTAAAAGAATTTCATCCTCGAAATTCTTACCTGAGTCATCAAAGAGGTGTGGATACTTCTCTTTCATGGATTCCAAGGGCTCCCATGTGGCCTCTTCCATATAATGGTTTCTCCACAGAAGTTTGACTAGCTGAACTGTGTTGTTCCTGAGAACCTTGTCCTTAGTATCCAAAATCTCCACTGGAATCTCCTCATAAGCCAGACCATCTCTTAACTGGCCCTCAGTGGTCTGAATGATGTGAGAGAGATCCGATCTATACCTCCTCAACATGGAAAGATGGAAGACATCATGTATCTATGATAAGTCCGGTGGCAGTGCCAACCTATAGGCTAGTGGTCTAATTCTCTCAAGAATCTCGTAAAAACCCACATATCTTGGACTCAAATTACCCTTCTTGCCAAACTTCATGACTCCTTTCCAAGGAGATGTCTTAAGGAAAACTTTCTCACCCATTTCATACTCCATTTCCTTCCGGTGTGCATCAGTATAGCTTTTCATTCTATCTTGTGTTGTTTTAAGCCTCTGCTTAATTAAATTGACCTTGTCAACTGTCATTTGGAGTAACTCTGGTCCCATAAATTTCCTTTCTCCTTCTTCAACCCAGCATATAGGAGTTCTACATCTCCTCCCATATAATTTTTCATAAGGAGCCATCTGAATGCTCGAATGGTACGAATAATTGTAAGCCAATTCGACTAATGGAAAATGCTCATCCCAAGCTCCTTTGAAATCCATCACACATGCCCTGAACATTCCCTCAAGGGTCTAAATGCTCCTCTTAGATTAACCATCTGTCTGGGGGTGAAAAACGGTGGTAAATTTTAACTGGTTTGTTAAAGCCTCCTATAAACTTCCCTAGAATCTCGAAGTAAATTGAGGACTTCGGTCAAAAACTATAGAATCTGGAATCTCATGCAGTCTCACTATTTCATCAATATATTTCTTTGCTAGTACATACAGAGAATCAGTCAGTTTAATTGCCATAAATGGGTTGAATTCATCAAACGATCAATAATAACCCATATAGCATCATGCTTCCTACTGGTATTGGGCAAACCTATCAGAAAATCCATAGTCACCCTTTGCCACTTCCACTCAGGAATGGTCAATGGCCTTAACTTACCTAAAGGTACCTGGTGTTCAGCCTTGACTTACTGACACACTAGATACTTACTTGCATATTCTACTGCATCCCTCTTTTTGCCTTTCCACCAGAAATGATCTTTCAAATCTTTGTACATTTTAGTGCTACCTAGGTGCATAGTATAAGGCGTATTATGTGCCTTGTCCAGCATCTTATCCTTTACCTCCTGTACATTTGGAATACAAAGTTGATTGCTACAACCATAAATCCATCATCCCTCACTACCACTTCAGATTTCTTACCATTCTGAATTTCTTCTCAGAGTTTGTTCAATTCTGCATCTTGTGCTTGCAACTCCTTAACTTTCTCCCTGTGTATCGGTCTCACTCTGAAATTTTCCATAATGCAATCAGGCTCCTCCTATGTCAAACTTATCTTCAGCTTAGCCATCTCTATCAATAACGACAAATAAACTGTCTGAATATAGGCTATGAAGGATTTCCTACTCAAGGCATCTGCCACCACGTTCGCCTTTCTTAGGTGATATTCAATCAACAGGTCATAATCTTTGAGCAACTCTAACCACCTTCTCTGTCTCAAATTTAACTCTTTCTAGCTCAATAAGTACTTAAGACTTTTATGATCTGTAAAAATCCTCATTTGAACTCTATACAAATAGTGTCTCCAAATCTTCAAGGCAAAAATTACTGCTACCAATTTTAGATCATGGGTCAGATAATTCAACTCATATAGCTTCAATTGCCGCGAGGCATAAACTATTACTTTGTCTCCCTGCATCAACACACAACCCAAACCCTTCTTTAAAGCATCACTGCAAACTGTGTAACTCTCATCTCCCATAGGTAAAGTTAGAATTGGAGCACTTGTCAATCTGTGCTTAAGCTCCTCAAAGCTTTTCTGACATTCATCACTCTATATAAACTTCTGATTTTTCCTTAATAACTTGGTTATCGGAGCAGCTATCTAGAAAATCCTTCCATAAACCTCCTATAATACCCTGCCAGTCCCAAAAAGCTCCTGACATCTGCAACTGTCTTTGATGCATGTCACTTCACCACTACTTCAATTTTTCTCGGATCAACATGTATTCCATCCTTTAAGATCACATGCCCAAGAAAGATCACCTCTTGAAGCCAAAATTCACATTTGTTGAATTTAGTATAAAATTCCCTCTCCCTTAGTGTTTGCAACACTATCTAGAGATGTTTTTCATGTTCCTCTTCATTTTTGGAATAAACCAGAATGTCACCGATAAACACTATGACAAATTGATCTAGATACTCCTTGAAGACCCTATTAATAAGATCCATGAATGTAATCGAAGTATTAGTCAATCCAAATGGCATGACTAGGAACTCATAATGCCCATAATAGGTCCTAAAAGCTGTCTTGTTCACATCAGACTTGTTACAGTCTAAACAAAGCAATATAAATTAAATTCTATCTAGACCAACTAGAGGCAAGTGTACCTCGTCGCCAAGTAATATAAAATGGTAAGAACTGGATATCATACCCAAGGGATTACAACACGCAAGACAATTAAATTAAATGATACAAAATTACTCAGATGATCAAGAATTGATTGATTTGAAAATGAAATAAAATAAGCGAATTAAGGAAATATGCTTGATGCAAAATATGAAATAAATGCGACTAAACTTAATCAACTGACAAAAATTGGCTAAGGTGTCAGATTTCAATTAGATTGGATACTAAAAATTGTAACGGTGGATTGATCTAGGAATTACTTCACTTAAGCAAGTCAAACCCAATATTTACAGGAATTCCCTTCTCTTCTAAATCCGAGTTACCCACTTAGTTCATAGATAATTTGGAATAAAAGGCATTCAATATAAGAAGCCTAAAATTAAGTTCGTTAATCCTAGGTATCCTCCTACAAGATCCTAATGTTGGTCTACACTTTGGTCTCAAATATATTGCTTGATTAATTTTTTGATAAATTAAATCCCATTGGTTATGACATTCAATCATCTAAGGCCTTAATCCCATCAAAACCATAGCTGCTGGGATTGAAAAGCTCGGCCAAGTAGCTGTCTTCTTTTGAGGCTTGCATGAATGGAGACTGTTTATGTTATTGGAAGGTTGCATTGCTATGTTATGATGAAGGTTGACTTGATAAATAATTAGTGGCTCCTTCTCCACCGCCAGCTCTTGGCTTTGTTTCACTGTAATGCTACTCTCCTTTCTTCCCTGCTCATTAATGTGACTAATAACATTGTTGGTCCACCTTCTTGCCACTTTATTCACGCACGTTCCTTCTTTTTCACTTTGTATTGAATATGTATTGAATGGCCTTCCAGCTGCTGCTTTCTTCGTCTCTTGTATTGAATGAATTTTTCAAAGATTTTTGGTCCACCCTTTATCAAAATACACCCTCCTCATTTTTCTGCCGCCGCCACTGCTCGTTTCTCTTTGGTTCTTGTTTTATCTTCGATTGCAGCTCTCTCCTTCCATTGACGCACTGTCACTACTATCTCCTCCTATTCACGCATAGCTGTTGGCTTCGCTCTCTTCTTTTCACACCCTCCAGCTACTCTTCTCTGTAGTTGCTACTCCACTCTATTTATATTTTCATGCTACTCCTCTTTATTCTTTTTCCACTTTCACGCTCACTCCTTTGATACTGTCTAGCCACCAATTACTACTTCGGTTTGTATTAATGATTTTTAATGAAGGTTTTTGGTTTTTTGGTCCCACCGAATGTCCTTCATATGCACATTCATGTTGTATCCTCTCTTTTATTGCATCTAGCTGCTTTTTTATTTTTCTCTATTGAATCCCATCAACTTACGCTTCGTTCCTCTCAAATTATGCCGCCAGCTGCTTTTTTATTTTTTATTTTTCATTAACGCTACTCAACATTTTTCAACGTAACTCCAGCCTCTCTTCACATTTTTTCGCTTTTCTCCATATTCACACAACCAGCTCTCTCCCTTTTTTGTTATTTATTGATGTGACAAATAAAGCTCTTGGTCCACCTTACTCACGCATGCCTTGGTTCACTCATATTACTGTCTTCGTTGCTCTCTTTGCCACTAGCTTATTCCTTTTGTTTTCTCTCCATTAATTGCTCCTTGTAGCTGTCATCCTTCACGCATAACCACAGCCACGCTCTTTGTTTTTCATGCACACTTCTCATTCTTCCTTTGTCCAAAACATTTACATTTTCTGGGTGGCCAAAACGTTAACATTTTTTTATCCTTGCTTCCTTTTAGAACTCTTAAGGTTCTAAATCTAATGTGTGCCTAAAATTAAAACAAATAACTCTTAATTAGTGCAATTTAAATGTCGTGCAATTTAAATGTCAAATGGACAAGAGTTTAGGAAATTATATATCAAAAGTTAATATAAAATGCCCATTAACAAGACTCTCTGATTCTGAGCTGATGATAGCCTGTCCTGAGATCAATTTTAGAGAAGACCTTTGATCCTTGTAACTGGTCAAATAGATTATCGATTCGTGGCAGAGGATACTTATTCTTAATGGTCACCTTGTTAAGTCTCCGATAATCAATACACATACGCCATGTCCCATCCTTCTTCTTAACAAATAGAACAGGCGCTCTCTATGGTGACGAACTGGCCCTTATATACTGCTTCTCTAGTAGCTCTTCCAACTGTTTCCTTCAAGTCAATTGGAGTCATTCTATACGATGGTATAGAAATGGGTGCAGTATTGGGAATTAAGTCGATGGACAACTCAATTTTCCTTACCGGTGGCAAACCAGGTAAGTCTTCTAGAAACACATTTGGAAACTCCCTCATAATCAGAAATTCTTCTAACTTCCTTTCATTCACATTGGAGTCCACGACGTGTGTCAAGAAAGCTTCACACCCTTTTTTCATCATCCTGTCAGCTAACAAAGTTGAAATAATTCTAGGCGACAACATTTTTCTGTCTCCTCTAAAAGTTACCTTCTCTCCATTACCAAAGTCAAACTCTACCTTTTTAAGACTACAGTCTAACTTTGCACAATATTTCTCAATAGCATCCATACCCAGTATAACATCTAAACCCTTTAACTCTAGCAGTAATAAGTCTACTACCACTCTAGCACCCTCAATAACCAGTTCACAATCTCTATACACTTGACTTATTATCACCTTCCTCCCTAAAGGAGTGCTAATAATCAATAGATCTTCCAATGTCACCAAATTCACACCACATAATGTCATGCTTGTAAAAACAAATGAATGCGTGGAGCCAGAATCAATTAAGACATATACTTCAGAATTAAATAATTGAGCAATACTCAGGACAACTTCACGCCCGGTTGCAGCCTCCTCTCTTATCATGGCAAATACCCTGGCCTGTGCCTGACCCCTTGGCCTTCCTAGAGGGATAGCCTTCCTTGCAGCCCCAGAATTGCCCACCTCAGTGACTGGCCTGGTTCCCACTGGTTTTGCTCTCCTTGGGGCTTGCAACTGTGACCCCTTTTACCTTGTCATCTGGGGACATTCCCTGATCATGTGTCCCTTCTCTCCACATTGAAAACATGCTCCAAGTAACTTGAAGTACTCTTCTTTGTGAAACTTCCCACAATGCTCACATTAAGGGTTTGTGTACCTGCTCTTTTCCACCCTATTATTGCCTCCCACAGTTGAGGTTTGCATTGAAGCTGCCCGTGATTTCTTGTTCTTATTAGAGGCGTTACTCCCCATCTCACTCAGAGTGTGGAAGTTCCTTGTACTCTTATAGGGAATTGGAGCACTCATTCCCTTCTTAGAAGACTGCTCCCGGTTCTTCCTCTTCTTATTCACTTCATACTTGATATTCTCCAATTTCTCGGCCTGAAGTGCAGCATCTACCAACTGCTGGTAGTCACAGAAGTTATGGATAAGCACCTTCTCCTTGATCCCCAAATGAAGTCCTCCCTCAAACTTGCGACATTTGTCCTCCTCATTCGCCACAATGTTGGTCACATATCAGGAAAGCTGAGTGAATTTCAGCTCATACTCACTCAAACTCATGTCCCTCTGTGTGAGATTAAGACACTCTCTGGCCTTCTCTTGTACATAAACCTTGGAGAGGTACTTCTTCCTAAACTCTTCCACAAAATCTCTCCATGATAGCACCGAAGGCATAACCTAACTATAGGGCACTGATTTCCACTAATGTAGTACGTCCCCTTGCAACAAGCTCATTGCATAATCCAATTTCTCTTCATCAGAGCACTTCATCTGAAGCAGCACTCTCTCGGTCCTCTTTAACCATGCTTCAGCCTCTTCCGAATTTGTAGTACCATTAAAATCTATGGCTTTATACTTGCGAAGCTTCCCATATTGTCCACTCCTCTCCATTGGAGCTGGCATCGAAACTTATGACCCTTAGCCCATGGCATATATGAAAGCCTAATCAAAGGCTTGAAAGAACCGTGGATCCATAGTAGGCATAGGATGAGGAGGTGGTGGCATTTCATGTTACACACTAGGTGCCTCAGAATCAGGAGTAGAGTGTGTCCCCACATCTTATAGGACATATGATTCATTCGTACTTCCTTGGTGAGAGTCAGATCGAGTCAGAGCTCCTCGAGTTCTTTTTCAAGGCCGGATATTCACTCCTTCAATTGAAAACATTAAAAAAAAACTTTGAGTCCATGCTTCAAAAAACAATGTCAAATCATGTAAAATAATACAAAACAATGCATGAGGTTCATTTAAAAACAATGCATGTTCATTTCATATTGAAAAAAATACTACTCATTCAAATCCTAAGATATTCCTAAATCTAGTCCCCATCTCGGACCTAAACCTAGTCGCTCTGATACCATAAGAAGCTGGACCCCGTTTCCGAAGTCCAACTATTCGAAAGTCATAAAAACATGAGCGTGTGTATTACCCTATAGGGTTATTTCCACAAACTCTCATTAGTCATCTTCGGTTCATCTTCATTCTTATTACATCCCAAAAGTTTCCTATTATACAGATCAAGATATGCGTAAAAGTCAAAGTAGGCTCATAACTAAGTCGTGCTCCTCTAATCGATTCCCTCACTTTCTTTCCATTAATCTTTTTCAAATCAACACCAAAGGCTACCAATTTTTTTTTGGAGGGATAGAGGAATCTATTAGTTAAATAATCACTTCATTTGGAGGTTGGACAATGAAGTTATTGCCAAAAGAGTCAACCACGATTATGTTCTCATTCATATTGTACCTATCTTGGGACAATTGGCATAACTACCACTAGAGATATCAGATTTTGGTTGTTTTAAGACAGTTTTGAAAAGAAATTCGAGATCTACAACTTTCATGAAGACCTTGAAGAAACATTTTGTCATCTAGAGGGTCAAAATCGCTTCGTCTGACTCTTTGTCTAGTGCCTCATCTGGTACCTATGCTTCATCTAAAGGCCATATATTTTGTGTCCGAGGTTCAAAAATTCCAAAATTTATATCGTTGGAAATCTAAGAAAAAGATCTACAACTTTTATGAAGACCTTGAAGAAAAATTGTCATCTAAAGGATCAAAATCACTTCGTCTGGTGCCTTGTCTAGTACCTATGCTTCGTCTAAAGGCCATATCTTTTGCATCCAATGTCCAAAAATTCCAAACTTTATATCGTTGGAAAGCTAAGAAAAAGATCTAAAACTTTTGGGAATACCTTGAAGAGGGATTTCGCCATCTAAAAGGTCAAAATAAGAAAACTTCGTCTCAGACTAAGTAACTAGGTCTGAAATAGATCAGACGAATTAGTTTAAAACGATCCAGACGAAGACGATTCAGACTAGGACGATCCTAACTAAGACGATCCTGACTAAGACAATTCAAACTAAGAGGATCCAGACTAAGATGATCTAAACTAAGTCGATTCTGAATGAGATGATCTAGGCTAAGATGATCTAGATTAAGATGATTCTGACTAAGACGATCCGAGCAAAGACGATCCAGACTATACAACCGAACATACCGAGCTCCCTCCAAGCATCTCCAATGATTCCTACATCCACTCTAACATCACTTTCAGTAATAATCTTCCTAATTTCATTTCTTCTAATGCAATGTCCCTCCTTAAACATTCAATTACCAAATTGATTTATTTAAACTCCCAAATCTCAACTCTATCGATTTATCGCATACAATAAATTCTCATCTTTCACTATAGTTGTCCTATATATATCATAAATAGCATTAAAAACTTATAATGATTGTATCTCCCAATCCCAACTTCCAAAAATTTCATACTTTATATCATTGGAAAGCTAGAAAGATGATCTGCAACTTTCAAAAGACCACTCTATCTAATTCATCCTAGATCAATATAGATTTGCCCTAGAAGTCAGAACATAAAATTTTACCCTTATGAATGCTTGAAAATGCAATCTACAAACTTTGAGATTAATGAGCGAAAACACAATCACATTTCATTATCATCAAAATATAAGAACTTTATAAAGCTTTAATGGGCATTTCAAGCCACAATACATCATAGTCCAAAAATACACAATTTAGACAAAGTAAAATTGCTCAAAATGAAACTAAAACCTTGTTTTACAAAAACTAACTTGAAATACAAAATAAACATAATCCGGAGTAATGCCTTTATGCTCGATCACTCAATCTATTACTCATTGCCTGAAGATGGGATGGAATGGGGGGTAAGCTTAAAGCTCGTGGGTAATAATTTTATAACCGTAACAAGCAAAACCATTGAAAAATTCACAATGCATCATGAAACACATATTTCCACATTCTTAATTTGTCAAACACTTTATAAGGAACCCAAATCATGCATTCAATAAACTTGTCAACACGTAAGCACATCAAAATGGTTTGGTAGGTCCATAAATAGAACTAGCTAACACATTCTCATGAAATAGTCCTATGCAGTCGTGAACAGAACGAACTAACACAGTCCCATATAGTGGTTTTGCGTAGTCGTAAATATGAGGGAGTCCCTGAAGGAGCTCTATGCCACCTGTGGGCAAGCTGGAAATGTCTTTAGTCAAAGTGCGCTTGACATAAAGAATGGACCAGACCAAACTCACATAACATGTATTTCATAACATGTAAATTTGTTGCCTAAAATAACACTTTTTTGAAAAGTGATTTCATAGACATAGTAAATTTTTTTTTCATTTTCCCATTCTTTTCATAAATTGTCAACACAATATTCACATACCAAACACATAGCACTTTCTCAAAGCATTCAAAGAGCAATAAATGCACATTTATAAT
>JAOQML010036748.1:0-10912 GCA_027568935.1 Erythroxylum urbanii
TAAAATCAAATATCTCATATTTGATCCCAAAATTTCTTAAACTTTATAATTATGTCCAACTTAATTAAATTGATTTTTCTTTCACAAATTGCTCTTTGATATGTGAGTCATTAAATTTCTAATAAATTGGCAATGACTATAGATTATAATTCTAATTCTCAATTAGAATTAGATAAATTAAAACTTATTTTAATTTATCTTTAATTATCTAATTAAACAATTCATAATTATAAATCATAGTTGACGTCTAGCAACATGTCATGATTACCTAAATATAAAGAATATTAAAGTGATTAACTTTACCTGTCCATGCATGACTATGATGCATAATTTAATCCTTTCGTCATTCAATATTCTAATTGGACAGAGTATGGATACAGCATCTACTCTTATCATCCAATCATGTTCGTTCTTGCTAATTAGTAATTGATTTATAATTGAAATTTGAAATCACTTTTTCAAATGTCAATTCACTCTGGCCAGAGAATTCCATAAATCATTACTAATTAAGAATAGTAGAATATTCTCTCTAATTACTTTAGAGTGACGAATCCTATATTGACTTACTGAATTATCTCCATATGGTTCATATTGTATCCAATTACTACCGACTAAATTATCCTAGGACGATTTATAAGTAGCATCAAAACACAGTAATTTCCATACGAGATACCTTGGTAATCTTAAGTCTGAGGATCAATTATATAACTATCATTATAAGATAATCCACAGACACATAAGTAATATTCCATCCAGAATGCTCATAATCGGGTCAGTTCAGTGACTTATTCTTTAATAATCACCCACACATTATTTTAAGTATCTCTATACTTTAATTTATGAGATCAATTACTTTCTTCATAAGAAAGAAACATAATTTGTGCTAGTTTTACCGTTTCAATAATATCATGTCTTAATGAAACTACAACTAAGAACATTTAGGAATAATACATAAGTGTAATTGAAATTATGATGAGATCATAATTATGAGATTCAACTTATACGAGTAGTGAAGAACTGTATAATTATCATCTTAAAGTAAATCAAAGTTAAAATACAAAGATGAAAATATTTTTAATAACATAATACAATTGATATTACATAAAAATGTGACTACTTTGCTTCATTATAACATGTTTTAGATAATTTCAAGTGATTCAATATTAAATTCGTTTAAATCTAGACTAATGCAATTTAAGAAGACTTTTAGAGTACTTGAATTGATTAATTTGACAATTTTGTTACTTATTCAAAGTTGCAACATAATACTAAAAGCCAACTTTGTTTCTAATACTCTCATGTAAACTTAATTTTTTATAACTCTAACTGATAGGATTGAATTATCTTATATTTTCTTATGTACTTCCATATAATTTCAATCCTATTTTCAAGATAAAATGCTTAATTTGTGTTGATTGATAGGTTGGATATGTTGATATATATTTAAGACCAAAAAGATAAGATTCCAAAGCAAATTGGAGCACAAATGTTTAACAAGGAAAAGGCACAAAATAAAAAGAGATTATAGCTTGTTGATGGCGGCATAAAACAAAAATGAAGACATGAAGAAAATAACGTTAGCTGCATAGACAATGGTGAAGTAAGGAGTAGCTCACGTTTACATAGGATGCATGCATGGTGAAGAAATGGCCACGAGAACAAAATGCATGCAGTTTGCTGGTGAAACGACATGCAGTGTGGAGGAGGACACAACCAAAAACTCAGGGCAAGCAATAGCCCCATTAACGTGAATAAAATGCAACGTCCAACACACAGCTTTAGCCAAAAAGGCAGCGCAGGAAGGATGTCCCAGTAGCACAAAATGCAATGCAGGAGCATGTTTGGCAAGTAGTAGAAACGTTGTCGTTGGAGGCAAAGGTTCTGCGTAGATCTTTAAAGAAGAATGAACAGCGGCGTGGCTACGAATATTATTTGTCCCATCAAACTATAGTAAGGGGGAGAGTGGCGCGAAAGATTGGTGTGAAGAGAGCTAGGAGGGGGGATCCCCCTTCTATTTTTCGTTTCTTTTTCATAGTTGGCCATCTTTCTTCTTTGGTGTACTTAGGGTTTTGTTTTCCTCTTCTTTAATTTTCTGCACTATTATTTCTTGTTTTAGTCTTTAAATACTTGTTATCTTTGATGTATTTTGTTTAAATATTTTTGTTGAACCTTAGTTATTATTATTTGTTAATGAAATGCTTTGTTTTGGTTAATTTGAGTGTTGTTCTTAATTTTCCAGCTTTTAGTTTGTTAATTTCTTTTGTTTTATTTACATTTTTGGCCCTTTATTTTATTATGTTATTAGTTTTTTAAAATTTTGTTTTAATTATTTTAGTTATGTTTAGCTAGTTTAGTCTTAGGTTGGAAGTTAATGATGGAATTTTAGCTTAATAATTAAGAGAATTGACTTGGAATTAATTGGGTTTTGTGATTAAGGTTAGGATTGAATTGGAATTCCGAGAAAATATCATGAATTAGGAATTAAGACTTAGGATTAGCTACCCTAGGTGTAATTCTTAGTTCAATTGCTAGGATTGAGTCATGTGATACGTAATTGTCCTTGGTGATTTGCACAAGTGGCAATAGGCTAGTAGGATTTGTTAGGATGCTTAATCAACTAGTCTAGCATTCCAATTTTCTAGGTTATATAGTCCGAGCTTGTGTGACTATGGCTTAGGTTAGTCCTTCCCTAGTATGTTAAATGCTGCTGCGTCGTTAAATCTAGAAAGCTTATTCTAAGTTGCTTTGTGGTTAGGGGTAGGTTTTCTATCGTATAGGACCTTTCTAAAATTGGAGGAACTGAGAGTTTGAGAGCTTGTTCAAACCTATAGGCTAGGATTGTAGACCAATCACAATTTATCTGTTTCTAGGATCAATTATAAGGCCAAAATCCCGAATTTATCTTCTGCCCAACTTTTCGTATTTGCTATTTGTTTCTTCTTTGTTTGCTTATTTGTAGTTAGTTGTCATGTTTATTTAGTTTTAATGTCTCTCAAATTCAGGTTTTCTTATTGTTTTCCTTTTAGACAACATTAGAATAGCTTTAGCTCACCCTAGCTCCTTATGGGATCGACCCAAACTTGCCCCGCTATATAGTAGTTACGTTAGTTAGGAAAATTTATCATTTGAGAGTTCGCGATGACTCATTAATTTTGGCATCGTTGTCGGGGACCTGGCATTTGTGTTTTGGCTTTTTCTAGTGTTGTTTCGTTGTTCTTGGTTGCCTTGTCTTCTGTTTGTTTTAGTTTCACAGCTTTTTTTTAATCGTTTAGCGGCATGGCTCATTATCATATGCTTTTGATTATGATTTTTCATATTATCCTTATTATGATGATGAGTTTCCATTTGTTGCTACTTTCAGGTTTGAGCATCAAGTGGTGGATTTCACACCTTTAGCTGCACAAGTACTAAGGGATGATTAACAAGTTAAGGTATGTAAAGTTTACTCATTTTTGGGTTATCCTTTTTGCACGTGTCCTATTTTGCAGGATACACAGTACATGTTCGCTCCTCCACCAAAATACTATCAAGAGCAGTCTTACTTCTAACCAGAGCCTCCACCTCCACCATCACCACCACAATCTGATGGGATGTCTTTGGAGGAGATTGTAATAAGTTTGGCGATGAGCACTCTTCAATTCTAGTAGGAAACGAAGAGTAGCTTGAAGACTGTAGAAGATCAATTGATCCACTTAGCGGATGTGGTAAGGAACATAAAAGCCCAAATATCGACAAGAATTCTTAGCCTAGGTGGTCTATTCAATTTTTGATCTAGCAAAAATGAGTGATGAGTGAGAGTGAGAGTGAGCCTTGAACCAAGGGCATTTTGGCCTTTTACCCCCTCCCTCCTGACATCTCGCCTAAAACACCTTCCTCTTTTGTTCCTAACGTCTGAACTTTATCTTTCTCAGAAAAGGCTACTAGCCTTTTTTGAGTTTCGTTCCATCCTATGTTTGCTAATAGCCACCCTGCCAGTGTGGAATTTCCACTCTTGACTAACCAACCTTCACCTCCATCTACCACCCCACCTCCCCAGATTACCTCCCCACCTCCTTCCCCTGCTGTCCCCCCTGCTACATCAGCCCAAGCTACTTTGAGAAGAAGCTGGAAACAAGTAGTCGGTGACCATACTTGTACACACCTCTCTTACCGCCCTCCCAAGGAGGTTCAAGGTAAGCTTGTTGTCTGCCCTGAACTCAAAATTCTTGAAGAAGGCGCCAGAAGTTGGGAAGCTACCATTGTGGGCGTCTTCTTCGAACAGAGACCTCCCTTCTCCCTCCTTCACTGATGGGTGCAGCAATAATGGAAAGACAAGGGGTTGTGTGACATTCTCCTATCTGATGATAACCTGGTGTTGTTTAAATTCTCCCCCACATCTGAAACCCTTACAGTCCTTAAGGAGGGTCCTTGGCACTATGGGAACCAACCCATTTTCTTGCAAAAATGGAAACCGTACCTTAACCTAGAAAAAATCAAGGTACAAAGCGTGCCATTATGGATCAACTTTCACAATGTGCCACTTGAGTATTGGACCACTCAGGGTCTTAGCTCCCTTGCAAGCTTCATTGGGAAATCGGTGTGTTTCAATGAAAATAATGCCATAAAGAAACATATTGGGTATGCACGTATTTGTGTTAATGTGGAACTTTCCAAAGAGTTACATGATATCATTCCTATTATGCGATTAGCTGAGGACCATCATATGCGTGAGGATTATGTTGAAATCTCATACCATTGGAAGCCTCCCACCCCTGCGCATGGTAAGACCTAGAAGGCAACGAGGAAGATTTTTAAAACGGGTTGCTTTCATGAACTAATGAACATGGAGGAGATTGAACCTGGGGTTGATGATCCCTTGGTGGTGAAGCACTTGTCGGAGAAGGAGGGAGGCTCACCTCCGACTCCTACTGTGCGGGAGTTGGACCCACCCTATGCCACGGAACATTGCACTCCCATTCCTCCAACTGATCCAAGCTGCCCTTTGACTTCTTTTGCTAAAGACACTACTAGTGAACCGTCTCCCAACCTGACTCCATTACTTGTAGAGACACAAGGCTCTCCACTAAGTCAGGAAGAGCATAAACCTCCTCCCACAGCCCCTATTGAGAATCTGGCACCCACTAGCATATCTTCATCTACCCCTGATCAGTTCATAATAGTGGAGAGACGACGCTCCCAATGAAGCAAGAAAAAAAATCCCACTTCACTAATTGATGTCCATCATTGTATGGAATGTAAGAGGGTTGCATTGCCCAACAATGCAAGCCGCTTTACCAGATTTTGTTATAAGGGAAAAACCTCTTTTGTTAGGTCTTTTGGAAATGAAAATAAAAGCTGATAAGGTGGATAACTTACGGATGCTTAGTCCCCAATGGAACTTCATTTTAAACCACTCTCAGCATAGTTTGTAACAATGTTGATGCTATCAGGGTGGATACTCTTCATATCATCGATCAAGTTCTTCATCTTTGTGTTCACTTCCTCCAACAGAATCTTGATGTTGTTATGTTAATTGTCTATGCTAGTAATTTCGGGTTCTAGCGATGCTTATTATGGAATGACCTGATATCTTTCTGTGTTGGTATAAGCTCTCCTTAGTTAATCTATGGCGATTTCAATTCCATGCTCTATAGTTCGGAAGCTCAAGGAAATTGCAGTCTCAATAATCACTCACCTGACCTTAAGGATTGCGTTGATCTCCTATGAGTCTCTAACCTGAAACAAACAGGAATCACCTTTACTTGGACCAATAAGCAAAGTAGTCAGTGGTTCATCCACAAAAAGTTTGGTAGGACGCTTGTTAATGTCGAGTGGCTGGCCCAATTTCCATACAGTTAAGCTAACTTTCAGGAGCCTCTTTTTTCAGATCATACTCTCATTGTCCTGACAAACCTGTTTCAGCACAGAACCATTTCCCATCCCTTTCGCTTCAACAATTTTCTGACAAAGGATCCTAGATTTTTGGAGGTCTGTCGACTTAGAACTCAAGTGTCTACTAGTGGCGCCATACAAGATCGGTGTGTCAGAAAGCTTAAAGGTATCAAAAATGAACTCAAGATTTTGAACTCTTCCAGATATTCAAACACGACAGCAACTGTTAGCACAACCAGACAAGAGCTTGTCGACATACAACGTGTTTTTGATGCATCCCCACATGACTCTCGCAATCGGGACAGTGAAAATCAAGCTTTATTATGCTACTTGAACGCTGTCCATAATCACGCATCCTTACTCAAACAGCAAGCGAGAATCCAATGGCTTCAAGAAGGCAACAAATGCTCTAAATACTTCTTTAACACTGTGCTGGTGACATTCAAAACCCCAAGGCGACGATCGGACAAAAAGGTTATTTCAGCTGGCTAGGAGAAATCAGAATCGTATACACCAGATAACTAAGGAAGATGGAATTGAGATCCATGATCATAATGAAATCCAAAATGAAGTCGTCCACTACTTTTCCAACTTATTTGGGCATGGTAGTTCAATAAAGGTCTCTTAGCTAGAACTCTCTGGTATCGTTACCAAACAGATATCTCTTGACGAGGCAGCCTCCCTTACCTGACTTATTGATTCCTGGGAGATTGATGATACTGTTTTCGTCATAGATGGCCCGAAAGCTTCGAGTTCAGATGGGCTGAATGCCTATTTTTACAAAAATCGTAGGAGGTCACTGGACCCTTTATCGTGGAAGCAGTCCAGGAATTTTTCCAAAGGGGTCGTCTTCTCAAAGAGATTAACAAATCTTTTTTATGTTTGATTCCTAAATGCTCTAACCCATTGACTTTTAGTGATTTTAGGCCCATTGCTTGTTCAAATGTCCTAGAAAAGATCATCTCCAAAATTATGGCACGAAGGCTGAAACGGGTTCTTCCTACCCTCATTAGTGATACTCAAAGTGCCTTTATGAGTAACCGAAAAATTAGCGATAACATCCTAATCGTCTAAGAACTACTAAAATGTTACACAAGACAACATTCCAAGCCAAATTGCATAATGAAGGTTGATTTTTGTAAGGCTTTTGACAGTGTAAACTGGAACTTTATCTAGGCGGTACTGGAAGCTCATGGCTTCCTAAGCATCTTTATAAATTGGCTCAGGGAGTGTATCACTACGACAAGCTTCTCGGTTCTCATTGATGACAGTCCCTCGGCCTCTTTCACATCTGCAAAGGGATTAAGACAAGGCGACCCACTCTCACCTTACTTATTTATACTGTGCATGGAAACTTTGAGCTCTATCATCAATAAGGAAGTAGCTTCCAATGCCAATTTCAGCTTTCACTCGCACTCCAAAAAGGTTAGATTAACACATCTTTCCTTTGCTGATGACCTCCTCCTTTTTTGTGGTGCAAAGCTTGACTCAATTAGCACACTTATAAGAGCACTTGAGAGGTTCTCTACTATGTCTGGTTTAGTCATTAATTATCATAAGAGCCAGTTTATTCTCTCTCATGGTGCTCTTCACTTGGAAGAGCCTATTACAATGGCTATAGGTATGACTCGGCAGTCCCCTCCACTGCTTTATCTGGGATTACCTATTTCTACCAAGTGGCTACGATACTCTGAATGTCTACCCCTCATTGAAAAAATCCAGAAACGACTCCATCATTGGGTTAACGAATTCCTCATATATGCGGGGAAACTCCAACTACTTAAGACAATCCTCAACTCTTTACACATATATTGGAGTTCTAATGTTTTTTGGTCCCAGGGTGTTATTTAAAAGGTGGAGCGTCTCTTCAGGAATTTTTTGTGGAACCACTATAATGGCATTAGAGGTAATGCCAAGGTCAGATGGTCAGATATTTGTGCTCCTAAATCTGAAGGTGGCTTAGGCATTACCTCCTTAAAGCTCACCAACCAAGCACTTATTCTCGAAAGATTATGGTGGATCCTAGAAGACAAACAATCAGTATAGATTCGTTAGATCCAGTTTTATTTTCTTAAAGGACGAAGCAAAATAGGAGATGAGTACCCGTCCCTTGCACTCCTTCTTCTTGAATCAATTGATCCTCCTCAAGAACTTGGTTCAACTGGATGTGGTAAGTAGAATTGGAAATGGGAATAGAACTTCTTTCTGATTTGATAATTGGTCCGGTTGTGGAACCATGGTGCAGTTACAACGATCTAATCCACACCTGTTGTCTATCTCCACCTCCATTAAAATGAGCTTTTTTATTAGAGGGGTTTCTTGGGACTTCCCGGAATACGTCCACCACCTGCAGCCTCAATATCCTCCTTCGCACCACCCCGATGTATTTATTTGAAAGGATCAGCCTACCCATCAGCTGAGGAGCAAGCTCATAGTGGAACTTCTTTGAGTGAGCTTACCTTGATTGCTTGGAGTCACATTGTGTGGCACTGCCACCTCCCTCCAAAGGTCTCTTTCCTCTTTTAGCTGACTAAGAAGAACAAACTTAATACAACGAATCGCCTTCACTACATGGATATTGATAGATCTTGTCCGCTTTGCTTAATACAAGAGGAATAGTGAGACCACCTGTTCTTCTTGTGCTCCACTGCTTTAGTATGGGAAAAGGTACAGATCTATTGTGGGTGGGACATTTCAGTTACTTCACTCACATGCATCATTGATTTTTTATCTAATTCTGCAACTCTCTCATCTAAAGATAGAGAGATATTCACCATTGTAGTAGGTATGACCGTTCAGACCATTTAAAAAGAGAGGAATGCCAGACAGTTCCAAGATCTTAGCAAAGCCGTAACACAATTGGCTAAGGAAGCTATACGAGACATCAGGGAATTGGCTTTATTTTAGGCTAGCTCCTTATCTATTTCAAACCATCCACTTGTCCATATCTAGATAGAAATCTGTTTATATATTAATTGTGGCATTCCAGCTAGTATCTGCTGTATGATAAGGTATCCCCTGAGCATCATGCGTTCTGTAATCTTCTTATTCATTTAATTCAATACTTTCTTTTATTTTAAAAAAAAGTATTCTTAGCCTACATAGTCATGTCTCAACTATTCTATTCTATCCTAGCGATTTGCGACTATAGCGGCTAATATGGAAACTCAATCAGCATCATCCAAAGACACGCATAACCACTTACGTCAATGGGCCCCAGCATATTCAAGAATATCTCCAACTTCCAACCTGTTACCAAAAAAATGGAAACTCGCATATAGTTGGAATAAGTCAACCGTCATAAGATAAGATATATGTTCCTTAGCTTGAAGCTAATATACGTGTCTTTGTCTAATTAATTTAAGTCATTCTAGAATGCAAATGAGGGGAAGCTTTTAAACAATCTGTAAAAATTACTCGCCTACGAAAAAAATCTTGGGCACTAAATTTGACTTTGACTTCTAGAATGCAAATACTCATAGCATAGCCGTTCACTTCAAAGTACAGAACGTGAATTGAAGTGTGATGGTTGGTTTACAAAAACCATTAAATAAATTGAATTTCTTATAAAAGCCATCATATTCTGGTCTTTTCTTGAAGAGCCAACACAATTGATATCATGGGAGAAACGGTGAAGCTTTTCGCTACGTGGTCGAGTCCAGTTTCTTTAAGAGTAATATGGGCACTAAGGCTGAAGGGTATCGAGTATGATATCGTACACGAAGACCTCTCCAACAAGAGTGATTTGCTTCTTCAGTATAATCCTGTTTACAAGAAGGTTCCCGTGCTTGTTCACAATGACAAAGTCATCTGTGAATCACTCGTGATTCTTGAATATGTTGATGAGACATGGAAACACAACCCCTTGCTGCCTGAAGATCCTTATGAGCGAGCCACGGCTCGTTTTTGGGCCAGGTTTGGTGATGATAAGGTAATGTTCTCCTGACAGAGATTAGTTACTACTAGATGTAATCTTAAGTCGTAACATGTAAGATTTAAACAATGAAGGTAGGATTTTCTTGATTAAGAACAATAGACTTGAAATTGAATGCCGTCGTGCTCTCTAATCTTCTAGAGGGACACGACAGTCGAGCCTCTCTCACTAAAATTCTCATCTAGTATCCTCTCAGGGGATTATTTCGTATCATATTGAAAGTGATTTACTTGATCTTAATATTAGTAATTAAGATGGGTCTAATTGCATCTCTATATGATTATTTTCCGTTGGTGGTCATAAAGGAATATAAACGAATGGAATTGTGTCCCATTACATCTTATCCTAAAAATCCAAAGTAAACAACCCTTAATTACGATTGTAAAAATATAATTTTATCGTTAATTTAACAATATGATATTCACCAAGTTAAAACATTCATTTTTTTTTTGCTATTTATAAAAACAATTTTATTAATCGGAGCTATTTTAATTAGGAACCCAACCGCTTGCACCACGTGTTTCTACACTAATGGTTTACTGGAGACTAGGATCAGCAGAAGACTCTCGTGGTGGCCTATTTGAAACAACAATTAGTGTAGCAGAAGAGTCTAGTGGTGGCCTATTTGAAACAACAATTAGTGTATTTGGTAAAATGAAATTGTGGAAGTAACCAAATGAATAACACAACGTAAGGAGCATTTTCTCATTCTTAAAAAGGGCATGACAGTACATGATTTTAGTTGCGTGTCATTAATTGTTATCCAACAAAAAATCGCATAAACATATAAAATCAATGTTGATGTGAGGGACTATTGATAGTGAATATTCACAATAACGTTTTACTTTGCTTAAACATCTAAACTGTAATGTGTAGTATTAGTACGCTTGGCTTACTACCTAACTTACCAATTAATTATTTCTCATTTATTGGAAGCAGGTATTAGCGTCAATTGTATATGGTGTTTTTGTGAAGCAAGGAAAGGAGCAAGAAGAAGGCATAGTTGCATCCTTAGAGAACCTAAAACATCTGGAGGAAGAGCTGAAAGGAAAGAAGTTCTTCGGTGGGAAGAAAATTGGTCTAGTGGATCTTACACTAGGCTGGCTT
>JAOQML010036769.1:0-10911 GCA_027568935.1 Erythroxylum urbanii
TGTGTTAAGTGATGTGACACGCCACCCTCGCGGGGCACGGATCCGGGTATCACTGTCGATATCGGGTTCGGGTTCAGTAGGAGTGGGGTGTTACATGGTGTCTTAGACTTGAGCACTTCTTCTGATCCATCTTATTCAACTTTAACTTAAGTATCGTCTTGATTTGATGATTTGTACCACTTATATTTATCTACGCACTTAATAAATTCATCAAAACAGTTTACACACTTCTATTATTATTATTATTTGACTTTCATCAAAATCAGTAGACGAAGTGAAGTCTTCTTGACTTAACATTCATATGCCCATTTCATGCACTTCCAAGACTTACACACATATTTAATTCCTATTGGACACATATGTTTTATTCTTATTGGTCACACATGCTTTAATCTAATTAGTCCATTTGTTGAATTTAGGAAAATTGCATATTAGTCCTTCTTCTTCCTTTAAATTCCCACACTGGCCTATAATCTCATCAATTAATTTCATTCTCATCCATATTTCACGTCTACGTATGTATGTCTATGCCGAAATGAACAAATTACCCCTTTACCTATGTTTTTTACATTAAGTACCATTATGTCCCTTACTATGCTTAGGTATTCTTAATTCGTTATATTCAATTCTTAATACACCCTAAACATGCTATAATAATTCTAGGGTATATGTTGGAGTCTTACATTTCTCTCCCCCTTAAAAAGAATTTCATCCTTGAAATTCATACCTGTATTGAATAGCTGCGGGTACTAAATTCTTGTCATCTATTCAGGTTGCCGAGTTGCCTCTTCAATAGCATGATGTCTCCAAGGCATCTTTACAAAAGGAATTTGCTTATTCCTTAACTGTCTCACTTCTCTAGCTAAGATTTTCTTCAGATCTTCATCATATGAGAAGTCTGGTTGGATCTTTATCTCTTGTACCGGTAACACATGTGAATCATCCAATCGATATCTTCTTCGCATTGAGACATGGAATACATCATGCAACTTGTATAGTTCCAAAGGAAGAGCCAACTATATGCCACTAGTTCAATCTTTTTAAGGATTTCATACGAACCTATAAATCTAAGACTAAGTTTCCCTTTTTTTCAAATCTTAACAGCTTTCTCCAGTATGAAACTTTCAAGAAAACATGATCACTTACTATATATTCAATATATTTCGTCTCCAAATTAGCATATGATTTCTATCTATCACTTGCAACCTTCAATCTTTGTTGAACAACCCTCACCTTCTCTTCTATATCTTTGACTATGTCAGGCCCAATCATCTTATTCTCAGTCAGTTCTGTCCAATAAACTGAGATTCTACATTTTCTGCCTTATAATGGTTCATATGGTGCTATACCTATACTAGACTGATAACCATTATTGTAGGCAAATTCGATCAAAGGAATGTACCTATCTGAACTGCCTAGAAATTCGATAACACAAGTTTTAAGCTTTTCATCCAGCAGTTGTATAATTCTCTCAAATTGCCCATCCATTTGTAGGTAAAAGGTTGTGATGAAGCTCAGCTGAGTACCCAAAATTGCTTGTAGACTTTTCTACAATCTTGATGTAAATGATGGATCTCCATCAATAACAATTGACAATGGCACTCCATGTAGCTGAACAATCTCATTAACATACAACTCAGCTAATTGATCCATACAATAATCAGGTCGGACAAGTATAAAGTAAGCTAATTTTGTAGGTATGTCTTCTATAACCTATATTGCATCATGTTTTCTCTATGTGAGGGGTATACTTGGTACAAATTCCATAGTGATGTTATCCCTTTTCCACTGTGAAATTGGAATGGGATTCAATAGGTTATATGAGACTTGATGTTCAACTTTCACCTGTTGACAAATCAAACATTTAGACACATAGTCCACTACATCACACTTCATTCCTAGCCACCAGTAATGTTGTTTTAAGTACTTGTACATCTTGTTACCCCTAGGATTCATGGTGAACACAATATTATGGGCTTCATGTAATAACTTCTTCTTCAAGTCCTTTATTGTCGGCATATATAATCTACTCTTAAAGTATAGCCTTCAGTCACCTTTCATTACAAAATTAGTTTGTTTCCCTTTTTACACCGCTAGTATAATTTGTTACAACTTGCAATCATCTTTTTATGCAAGTACTGTCATCTGTCTCAAGTTAGGACTCACTTTTAATTGCGCTATCAAAGCTCCATCTGAGGCAAATCTCCATCTACTATACTATAATGATAGAGCTAAAATAGACTTCCTACTCCAAGCATCTGCTACCATATTAGCTTTTCCCAGGTGGTAGTCAACTATACAATCATAGTCTTTAAACAATTCTATCTAACATCGTTGCTTTAAATTTAGTTCCTTCTGTGTGACCAAGTACTTCAGACTCTTGTCATCTATGTATGCTCTACATCTTTCCCCATATAAATAGTACTGCCAAATTTTCAAGGCAAACACCACTACTGACAATTCTAAATCATGTGTAGGGTAATTCTATTCATGTAGCTATAACTATCTCGAGGCATAAGTCACCACTTTCCTATCTTGCATCAATACACAACCAAGACCATTCCTAGAAGCATCACTATACATGGCATATTTTTTCCTAGAGTTGGTTGTTTCAACGTTGGAGCTTCAGTGAGCATCTTCTTTAATTCGTTATGTTCACTTCTTAATACACCCTAGACATGCTATAATACTTCTAGGGTATATATTAAGGCCTTACATTTTAGACAAAGCCAAAGTATAAATAGGTAAATCTATTGGGGTAAAGGCAAAGTAATCCTAACTTTTTCAAAAATATGAAATTAAATCTATTGGGGTAAAGGCAAAGTAATCCTAATTTTTCAAAAATATTAAATTAAATTAAGCCATCAAAGGAAAAAACATCATAGTTATTACAAAATCATATACAAGCCCATCATCCTTGGATAAGGATATCCAGAATCAAAAAATTGAAAACAACAACACTGCAAGTGATATAACATTTAGTTTCACAAGGGATATCTATTGGCACCACATATTGGGGGTTAAATCGATTACGTCACTAAATAGGTTTATGTTCAGCTTCATTGTATTGAACAAGTATTTAGAAAAAGTCTCCATTCCTATTTCTAGTTTCTTGAAAATTCTCATATTTCTTTCATCCTAAATGGCCTGAACTAGATAAAACAGTGAAGTATAGAAACATCATCTACTAGCTTTATTATTATATGACATATTCGAACACCAAAGAATAACATGTTGCTATTTGATAAGAGGGTCCAAAAGGAACATCTTTGTAAGATCATCTTCTAGGGTGCATTCATAAACTAGCATCTTAAAAAACAGATATGATATTCTCTCCTAGTCATTTTTTCACAAGACACACCAGTTTAGGATAGGCAAATACTTACTTAGTCTAAAAATAACGGGCAATCTATTTTTGACAGCTCTCTATAATGTTATTAATCTTTACATACTATAAATTTGCGCCATATCATCTTTTCCTAAGGATCACTATTGAGATGCCCTTGAAAGAATCTCTTACAAGTCAGATTAGTGAAGTTACCTTTGGTAGATGGTAACTAGTAGTTGGTGTCTTCTTTGTCACAATACAAAACAATGTTATTGATCTCATTAGATAGGATCAAAAATTTTGAGAAGAATAAGTTAATAGGAATCGCCACATTTTGGTTTTCATGAATGATATATGATAGTTATGCAATTGAATGTGTTTTAGGGTTGAAATTGTTACTTATATAGTGTGAATTTAAGTGGTGTCTGTGCATTTAGTGTGTAATTATGTTAGTTTGTGTGTTTTAGTGTTTTATATGGGTTAGATTAAGTCTTTGAGCTTAAATGTTATATTTTTTAGGTGTCGTGATGCGTTTGTTAGTGTTTCAGGGTAAACAGGGAAGAACGACGAAGATTTAAGGAGTTTCGACCCAAAGCCATAGGCCACGATTGTGCATGGCAATTCACGATCGTGATAGAGAGCGTCAAGTTAGGCCACGCCACGATCATACACATTGGGCCACAATCGTGACAGGCAAGGCCACGATTGTCCCCTGCATTGGGCTGACAGAAAAACTCAATTTTTGTAAGATTTTATGGATCGTTTCAATCCTGACTTTGACCTAGGGCTTCTATAGAATAAATATAACATATTGTGATAGCCACCAGAATTTAGAGAGAGCTTAGAGATTCCTCAAATCTAAGAGAGAGACCTAGAGAGAGATCAAGAGATTAAGGGAGAAGACAAAGGAAGAGAGACACGGAGATGTGCTAGACGCGAAGTACTTCCCGGAATAGGTGGTTTCCTGCCATCACCGCTTCGAGATTCCATTCCCGATAGTATTTCCATTTATTTCAGTTTTATTTATGTATAGAATTGAAATAGGTGTTGAGATTTGTTGTGTTGAATGTTGAGTTTTTGTTTATACTCACCTTCCAATTTTAACTCTTGAGATTAATAAAATTTATTTGATTTTGTTTTTTTATTAAGTTAATTGTGAGTTCAATTCTATTCTTAATAATTCAGCAACAAACTGAGAGGGTGAGTTGGGTAAAAATCATCGATTTGGGCTAATGAGAGTTAGGTGAATCGATAGGTAAAGATTTGATTCAAACCAGTAGAGTCGTGTAACGAGAGATCAAGCATAGATTCTCAGTAGGTTAATAGGCCATTTTAAAACTAATTTAGGTTTTGGACTAATTGCAGATTGAGAGATCGTAATTCCCATAATTTGAATTAGGGATTACTAATTAGGGTTAAGAATTATAACTCGAGAGAGAATAATTCACCCTAGGACCGCCTAGACCAGTTAATTCAATAATTACATAATTGGTTAGGTTTTCTTAGTTTTGAATTAAAATCCCCTTTCTCTCCCTTGGTAATTTCTAGGTCGATTTTGGGTTGGGCTGTGATATTGCTATTTTGTTTACTCTTTGGCACTTTAATTTCTCATATTTGATGATTGATTGATTTAATTTCTGCATTAGTTGTTTAATTAGGTTTATTGCGAACTTAGTTGCCTTTAGATTTTAGGATTAGTTCCCTTCCTCATGGAATCGACACCTTAGGTACTACGCGAACGACCCATACATTTGCGGTAATTACCAAGGTTATAAATAGTAAAACTTAGCACGTGTACATCCTTATGCTTAAGAGAAATCACCACATTTTGATTTTCATGAATGATATCTCTTATAGGATTAAACTCTTTAATATTTTGTAAAGGTACAATAGAAAGCCACTTATCATATCAAAAAAAGGTATTAACTCCATTACCAATCTTCTTAAATATCTTTGACTTATCTTGCTCGTAATTTTGAAAATGGTTTTCATAGTAATAGAAGCACTCTTTGACAATTTAACCTTCTACAAGCTCCTCCCATCGATGTAATATTCATTCACTTATTCTAACCATAGGAATTGTTATCCTCGATAAGCCTCCATTAACTCCTAATGAACACACCCAAGTTTTAAACTTTCAAAGAAACCATATTCAAATCCACATGCTTTTTAAAGGTATCCACCTCAGCCTATTTAATAGGAGCTTTATAGTTTTATGTTTTATTTACAAACCATAAGAACTTCTTCTTAAAAGTTTTATCAATTCTTTTGATCACAGCCTAAGGATAAGCCATGTGAGTTGTCTAATCCACATTGATGGAATTGAGTAATGTTGATATCAACTAGGCTCTTCTAGCTAAAGATAAAGCTTTCATACTCTAACCTGAATTCTGTCTAGTATTTTTCAATAAAATATTTTAAGTCTCTATAAGTTAGTCTGGAAGATGATATTAGGACTCCAAAATATGTGATTGAAAAGTGATGTGCCATAAAAACATTGATGGTTGTGTTTATCCGCTTTTGTTATATGTCCTTATAAGAAATATAAAAGAAGATCTTATTAGGGTTAACTTTGAGTCCAAACATTCTTATGAACTCTTAATTAATTTTATGAAAACAACTTCTAAAATATTATCACTTTTAGACAATCATTAACAAAACATAAGTTAGTTATGCCTAACCTCCTGCGTTTTGAGTAAAATCTAAAATTTGTTCTCTCCACTACTCTTTTAAGATGTCTATTGGAAACCTTTATAACAAGATAAAAAATACGTGGTGAAATGGGGTTCCCTGCTTAATGCCTTTACAACTTTTAATCAATCCAGTATGTTCATCATTTATAAGTACATTGAAGGTTAGATTAGTGAAAAATAGTTGCAACCATTCTATAGACACTTTAGGAAAATGCAGTGCTTTTATGATGTTCACTAAAAAGGACTAGTCCTCATTTTCATATGTATTCCTTAAATTCACTTTCAATAAATAGTTTTTACTCGCTTTTTTGCTAGAATAACTCCTTATAACTTCTTACATTAATATTACATTATCACCCATCACTCTCCCCAAGATGTAAGCTCCTTGTGCTAGATATGTATGGCTAATCAGGACTTTCTTTATCTTGTTACTTAGAATTTTGGTTTGATCTATAAATTAGATTGCAATAAGAAACGGGAAAAAAAATCTTTGAAGTACTTCTGTTTACCTACTTTTAGAATAAGTGTAATGAAGTTCTTGTTGATCTTACCAAGCAACTTTTTCTTTTTAAAGAATTCTAAAATAGCGTCATATACCATTTCCTTAGTGAGTGGCTAGGTTTTGATGAAGAAAATAACGTTGAAATCATTTATATTTGGAACTTTGTGAGGATTGAGTGATTTCATTACATTATCTACTTCCTGGACTGTTATTAGATTAGATGAGATCTCAACTTCTAATGTTGAAATTAATTCTCTCATTATGCCCTGATTAACTCAACTAAGGAGTGATAATTTATGGAAGCATTCATAACAGTTGAGAAATAAGTAGAAGCGTCCTCAATTAGGAGCTTTTATTCAAATATAATTCGATTATCTCTCATAACTCTAGTAATTCTGTTAATGTTTTTCCTTGATAGAACATATTCGTGAAAGAAATAAGAGTTTTATGTCACCTCCTTTGATACTATTTTGGATCTCCATTTCATCAAGGATTAATCAAACATTAAGGCCTTAGAAAGATTAAAGACTGTTAGCTTTTAACGTTCTTGAAGAATTATGGAAGTGGGATTCATGTATAACTCAACTTGAATTGAGTTTAAAGTTTCTTTGGCAGTTAACAATAAATATTGAGTGCTTCCATATTTTCTTTATGTAATTATTTTAGGAAACTTTAAATGATCTTTATTCTTATGACAAAAATAAATTGATTAATGCCACATACCTCAGCCCTAATGCCCTTCCATCAGAACTTGTCAAGCTAGTCAGAAGTTTGTTAAATTTGAACGTTTCCTTGATACTTACAGACTTGAGTAAGAATAGGAGAGTGATCTGATAGGCTTGATATGGGGAACATGGAAAAGCAGTTTGGAAAGTCTTGGAACCACTCCATGTTGGCTAAGTTATGATCTAATTTTTTTCCTGATAAAGCCTGAACCTTTGTATTTATTTTTCCAAGTGAAGAAGTTGCCACTACAAGGAATATCATAAATTTAGGCAATAGTAAGACATTGTCTTATCTTAGAACAAGGTTGTTTGGAAGAATTCATTCCTTCTACCCCTTCAGAAGTGACAATGGTGTTAAAATCAACAGTTAGAAGTCAAGGTCTTTAGATGTTACTTGCTAACCTTGTGAGTTTTTTCTAAATTTGATTCCTTTAATTCTCATTGTTATAAGCATAAATAAATGAAACCACATATGATTTCTAGGTTACTTTGCATATAACTTCAACACGATTCAATTAATTTGAGATGAGAGTAGTTAAGTGACCTCCTTCTAATGATGAGAGTGGTTAGTGACCTCCTTCTAATGATGAGAAAAAATTTGGAATGAGCATTGGCTCTTCTTATATTCCAAGCTATAATCTTCATAAATTAGCATTAACGTAGGAGGTTTTTTCTTAATATTAGACCCTCTTTTCATTATAGTTTCAAAGCTCTTATCATCCAAACTAGTGATATAAGTTTTTTTATCCTCTTCCTATATTTCCTTAGGTGCTTATTTTTCAGTTTCATTCATCACAAGTGTATAACAATTTTTATCTATCTTACTAATTTCACCATTACGCATTATTTTTCCATTTGAAACATGTGATCATTTATGTTTTCACTCTCATCAATTGAATCAGAAAGATCAGCATAAGTTTGAAAATTTTTTATTATTGATCTTATTGCTATTATTTTATTTAAGTTCTTTAAGCTCTGCCAGCTCTTGAAAGAAACTTATTTTGAAGCTCCTACCACTAGGATGCCATTCCATTTTAGAGTTCAATTACTTTGGTTTCTGATAGATGAATATTTTACTACATTTTGACCCCAATATTTGATGTATTTTGCTTGATATTTGATGCTTTTATTATATATTTGGTATTTAATATGCTTTAAGTTTGTTTCTCGGTTATAATTGTTTGCATGGACTTAAAAGGAGAAGAAAAAGAAACAAAGCGTGGCTAAAGAAGAAAAAATAGCAATCTGGAAGAAATGCACTTGCATGGAATTAAAAGAGAAGAAACCAAACAAAAATGCTACTAAAACAAAAAAATAACAATCTGGAAGAAATGTACAAAACGCGGCTAAAATAGGTTGTGCATTTCTTCCAAATTGTTATTTTTTCTACTCTAGCCACGTTTTTATCCAATTTCTTCTCCTTTAAGTCCATCCAAGAAATTATAACCTAGAAGCATACATTTTTGCACGCCCGTGCACTTTCGCGATATTTGGCAATTTTTGATTATGCATGTTCATGTGCACAAGTGTGCACACAAGCATGCACACGAGTGTGCATAACCTAGAAACCCTAATTTTGGATAGAAAATGAAATTTTCGACTACTAATGAAAAGGGAGACTTTTGATAGATGATTTCCAAACATGGAGCCATTGTCTAGGTGTGATTTTGGTCCAAAGAAGCGAGAGATATGAAGATTTCATTAAAACATCCATCGGAATACATGATCAAGCCTCTACATCATGAGAACATTTGATAGAAGACATTCAAAGAGATTTAGAATTATGAACCTATTGTTTTTAATTTGTTTTTCTTTCAATGTATGTTTGATTTTGTATTCGATTATGTGTAACTAAACGTCTAGTTAGTATTTAAGTTAGATGAATCTTAGGTTAATACTTTGACATTATTTGATTCATTTATTGATGTTATTAGTTGTTTGATATATTGTGATTTGATTACGCGTTTTATTTAGGCTCTAATAACCTGAGGTATTAGATCATAATATGATTTCATACATAGAGATTGAGAAATCTTAATGTGAATAGATCTACCGTAATTAACCCTAGAGATAGGATAACATAAATCCTCCGGATTATGGCCAAACCTAATAGAGGGACTCATAAATTAGTAATGCAATCCTATAAGATTTAAACTGAGTAATTTGATTAGAGACCTTAGGATTATTTGTTAGTAGAATTAAGATCAGCTACTAGCATACCATAGGATTCTCCACGATCTAATACATCAACAAACAATTGCATGATAACAGATCAATTTGTTAAGGCTTAGAAGGGATTCAAGCCTAGATAATAATTTTTGATAATGACAGTTTTCCAAGTGAATTCCATTATCTCTGTGTTCATTATTATTTCTTATTTTATTTTATTTTATTTAGTTTTAGTTTTTTCCATTAAAATTCTAAAATCAATCTTTAGGTTAGATAATAAGAGAAGGGTGATTACTAGTATTCATAATCTTCATGGGATCAACCTGTACTTGTCGATACTATCTATAACTATGTCATGCATTTGCGATTTATTACAATATTTACTAACACAAAATAACTCAATTAGTTTCCAATCATATGTAACTTTCAATGTACCCTCCACAGTATCAAATTATTCATCAAGTCTGATAATAGGAATTGTATCAAGCAAATGAGTCATGGAGCTTACTAAGACTCAAAACCTCACAAAGTTAATTTCTGATGTCTCTACAGTTGCCTAATCCATAGAAATAGGTTTGCTAATGATGCATATCCATATTAGGTTATTCATTGGTTTTATTTCTTCTATGTTCATCACTGGCCTCCATGCTTAAAGCAGTAGTGGCTTATTATGTACACGCCGAGATCCAAATTCACCAACATGTTCTACAAACCATTATGCCTCTAATTTTCTTATGCCTACTGCTTCATTACTGGACTTCGATCTAAGAAATAACCTATCAAGTTGAACTCCATCTTTAAGCACTAGCCTTTAATACTTCCATAGGAAGGGATACCATATAGTGTTTTTCACATCTACTTAAGGGAAAATAGTTCAATTTAGCTTCAGGTTTGTGGTCTCCTACAACTTGAACCCAGGTTTTCCTAATGCTAGGAGGTTGGTTAGCTTCAAGAGGTAATGCTTGAGGAAAATTTGTACGAGTCTTTGATGAAGAACAAATCTAGGCAAGTTAAACTATTTATAAGGGTGGGAAGTCAAGAAGAGATTTTGCCATTGTTCAGCAGAAAAAGCAAAGGTATAACATTCATAAGGGAAAGAAAAAAAAATGTGCTAGAAGAGGAAGAAGACTTGAGCTAATGGAGAAAGGTTGAGAGTTGAGAGTTGACCACTCTAAAGGCTTGATTTTAAGGGTACATCCAGGTTACCCTTACTGAGTAGACAACTCACTTATTATCACTATATTTTTAAAAAGATATGGAGATTGTTGATAACCTAGTACACGTGACTGAAAGTGTGGAGTTCGGGTGACACTAACAGGTCAAATTAAGTACAATTATTTTATTATATATACTTTTGAATGTGAAAATTCGGATGGTTATACTTGTACAAATAATTTTTGTGATTGATGAACTTCATTTTTTAGATTAATAAGGATTTTGGGAATTAATGGTTATACTTGTGTCTATATATATATATATATATAGACACAAGTA
>JAOQML010036778.1:0-10910 GCA_027568935.1 Erythroxylum urbanii
TTAAAAATTTGGAAAGAACAAAGAGCAGATCTGAACTAAGGATTATATGCCTAGAGGTCTCTCCCTATGCTGTTCTATCAAGTGTGGGAGGCCATCCAAAGAAAAGCAACATATGAATACCGGATCTGCTAGGGAAACTCAAAGAAGAAACGAATCAAAGCGGCAAAGAAACAAAATTCGCAAAAAAAAAAGAAAGAAACCACACCTAAAATCAGGAAAAAGAAACCAAAACACCAACCTCCCGCAAAATCGCATGCACACATTTCAGCTGCTGAATTGACTATAAAGAACTCAAATCCTAATATCCTCACTAAAATTCAAGATCTTGATGTGAAAAGAAAACAGAAGAAAAGAAAACCAAGGAATAGCTGGACTCTATGACGACAGCCCTCTAACTCTTCATTTTATTAAGACTTCTACACGTCATTATATTACATTACCCTAAAACTCTAATGGTTCTGCTTTCCTCCAAGAATGGCATATATGTTGTGCAGTAGATTCCAGTGAAGATCGGCAAAGCTGCATTAACATGACTGAGTTTCAAAACAATGATCGCTTATAAACCAGCTGTTAAACGCACACTTACGATATATTCTAAACCCAACAATTTTACAACGGCTTTAGCAAGAAATAAAAATAGTCAAATTTTGAAAGTTCTAAAAACTAGAAATAGGCATTTGTAGGTATTCAACGAGATCAAAATTGCAGCAAGCAAAATATCTTAAGCTTCCGTGTTAAAGATATTTATTATATATCTTATTATTTAATTTTGATATTTTAATTATCGGATCTTCAAGATATTAAAAGTCTTAAAATTTAAATTAAGATTAGGTGTAACTATGTGATAATTTTTTATTTGAATTAGATTTTTGAATAATAGTTTACATTAATCTATCTTGAATAGGATTATGTGTGCATCACTTGTTGTTGGATAATGGTAAAAGTGTAAAAGAAGTTTAGTTTGGATGTGTGATTGATGGGATTACGCCGGTGAATGAAGGATATCGTGAGATTCTTGAAGTTTGTGTAGCTTGGGTGTGTGACTCCAAGTCGGGGACTTCTTGTATGCGTGATTGGAAGTCTTAACTCCTTGCATGCATGACCTGCCTTCTAGACTCCTTAGTGAAGTGGGAAAACAAAAGGTTTGATGGGTCTTCGGTGAATGATGTGAAAAACATGTTGATTGGTGTATGTGTGTAGCTACAATTTTCTGCCAAGGTTTCATGATGTTATAGCTAGGTTTATTGTCAATCATGCTTTTGTTTTTCTTCTACTACTGAATGACTTTTGAGGGCTATTTTGGATAACCTTTTGCAACCAAGTTTACATTGATTTATTGATCCATATATTGCTGTTGTGTTTTCTGTTCTTGCACGATTTTTGTGGGCTGTCCTGGTTGTTGATTGGGGAGTCTATGTAGCTAGTTTTTTTTGGTGTTGCTGAATTTTTCTATTAAAGGATTGCATAATTTTGGGGCTGTGGTTTTGGTTGATTGCATGATTTTCTATAGCTGGCTCTATTGGGTAAACGTTTTGGTGATAAAATGTTTGTTGATTTGAGACGTTTTGTGGCTGCTATACGTGGAATGTTTCAGTGACTATATTAAAGATTCATAGCAGATTTCTTGGTTGACAACTTTCCGTTCTTTTATTGATGAAGCTGCATATTTAGGAGAATTCTTTTTATCTCAATTGTTTTCGTTTATGTTGATCACTTGAGTTGTTTATTTTATTTCGTTTTCATTAAACATTGTTTGAGAAAATCCTCTGTTGAGGTTAGTACGAGGCAGTCATACTATTGGGTGTGAAATTCTTTTACAGGTTTAGAGGACGAGGGATAGTGTCAACGGTTAAGTAGTGTCAGCTCAGTAAAGCCTTGTATAAAACTATTGTCGTTAGTGAAAGAATTAAGCTGGGTAAGGGCCCCGAAAATATAGGCAAAGTATGCTAAACTGCGTTAACAAATACGAGTGTTGATTTATTTTGATGCGTTTAATTTTTCCTTTTTTTATTTTGCTAGAAATGACTGCGGCAAAATCTGAAAATTTACAAAACTAATATAGCCCTACGATTTTTCAATTGGTATCAGAGCGGGTCAGCTAATCGGAACTTAGTACATCAAGTCGGTAAAGATCCTTATTTTACAATTATGGCTATATGAGAAGGGGCATCAATCATCAGACCACTATTATTAGATGGTTCAAATTATCCTACATGAAAATCACGGATGAAAGTATTCATTCAAGCACAAGGAACAAAAGCATGGAACTCAGTTTTACATATCCAGTGATGACGGATGAAAAGGGAGAAGTAGTGCTTAAAGATGATTTAAGTGGACAAGGGTTGAAGAAGACAGAGCGCTTGGAAATTTTCAAGCCTTGCACGCCATCTTCAATGTAATTGATGAAGGTCACTTTGCTATGATATCAGCTTGTAAATCGGTGAAAGAAATATGGGATACTTTGTAGACTATACATGAAGGATCGAAATTTATGAAAGCCTCAAAACTTCAGATTTTGACTGTGAAATTTGAAGAGCTAAAGATGGATGGGAGTAAAACCATTAGAGACTTTCATGAGAGACTGCATGACATAGCAAAGCAAGCACATCAACTCGGGAAGAAGTATTCTAACCTAAAATTGGTTAAGAAGACATTGAGATCGTTGCCTCTGAGGTTCATATCAAAAATTGTGGCCATCGAAGAAGCTCATGATATCACTTAATTATCTTTGGATAAGGTAATTGAGATTCTTACTATGAGATGAATTGTTGAGGGATAATTGAGAGAAGAACAAAGGATTGGCATTGTAAGTTGAGATTTGTAAATTTGTGAATGACTTAGGAGATGAATCTGATCAGAATGAGGATATGGAGTTATTGACAAGAAATTTCAGCAAATGATTAAAGAAAGTGAAGAAGGATAGATCCTATTTTAGGCAAAGCGGTGGGAGCTCATCAAATAGTAATTTCAAACAATAAGGGAAAACTCAAAAGGGTGAAAGAAAAGTGAAGAAAATTCAATGTCATAAGTGTCAAGACTTCAGACCTGTGTAAGTGGAATGTGTTAACACCTTGAAGAACAGAAAAGAGAAGTCCTATACAAGCACTTGGAGTGAGAATGAATCTAGAAGTGAGGATGGTAGTGAAGAAGAAGCTGTGAATAGTGCTACGTTAGTTGCGTTATACAACAAAAGTCTAGTTACTTGCTTTACAACAACTAAGAAGGAAGTAACTAATGATGAAAACGTGAGTAAATTAGAAAATTATGGAAAAACGCAGACGAATCATCTCAAAGCTCAATATTAGATTATGACAGTGATGACTGTACTTCAGATGATAAAAAGGAAGGTATTTATGAAGTATATAAATTAGTGTATGCTAAATGGGTCCAAACATGTAAGAAAAATGAGAAGTTAAAGGAAGAAAACTCTTCCATGAATAACATCATTCTAGATCTAGAAAAGAAGTTATTGTCTACATTAGATGAGCTTAATGAAACAAAATTGAAGCTGGTCAGTACAAAAAAGAGAATAAGAATGATAAATGGAGGTACCGAAAAGCTAGAAAAGTTGTTGGAAATTGGTAAGACTAAAAGAGACCTTCAAGGAATTGGTTATAGAGGTGAATGTTTCAAGTCAAATGATGACAAAATTGGTGCAACCAGATACGTCCAAGGAGAAATCTCAAAGAAAAATTGGAGGTTCATACCTACATGTCAGTTTTGTGAAGTAATCGGGCACATAAGATCGAAATATTACAAGTTATTACAAATGATGTTTCAAAGGGGTCAAAACCAAAAATCTAGACACTCTCCATTAAATTTCCAATAGCAACTCATATTACTGAAGCACTCTTGTGCTAGAAAGGGTCAAGTACAAGCACAAAGACGTAATGAAGGAAAAAAACAAGAAATTGTCTAGATTCACAGTTAGTTACTACTTTTGAAGAAACTGTTCAGACTAAGGATAATTCAGTTACTTCAGATAAAGAAATCAATTAGATAGTTGATGACTGAGATAATATGACAAGGAATAAGCTCAGGTTTGAATTTCTTCGAGGGGCACAGGGATTGTGTGCTTTACATTTTTGAAGTACAGTTTGATGTTATTTATTAAAAAAAGGGGGTTCAAAGGAGTTATCATTTAGGCTTTCTGAGTTTTTATTTATGAGTTGTCTAAGGTTCAGTTGATTGATGTGTACATGAGGCTATGCTTAATGATGGGCTTTACAAATTTGATCAGTCTTATGAAGATGGAATTGAAGTGATTCTTATGTTTTTTATTCGCTAAGATTGATCACATTAAAGGATTCTTGTTTTGACATTGTTTTGTCCCAAGGGAGATACATCAGATTGTTTTTGGTGATTGTTCAATTCAGGGGAAGATTTTAAGGTATTTTCGTGACTATTAGTCTTGTTTTTTGGTATCTTTTTGTCCCAAAGGGAGAAATTTGGATGATTGTTCATTATTGTTTCTTTAGATGTTTCTTGAATTTAAAGAATTTGATAGAGGTTCTTTATAACTTGATGTAGGATAAAGGGAAAGTTTCTTATTTGTGACAAAAATGCCAAAAAGGAGGAGATTGTTAAGATATTTATTATATATCTTATTATTTAATTTTGGCATTTTTTATTATCATATCTTCAAGGTATTGCAAATCTTAAAATTCAAATTAAAATGAGGTGTAGCTATGTGATAATTTTTTATTTGAATTGGATTTTTAGATAATGGTTCACATGTGAAAGAAGTCTATCTTAATAGGAGTATGAGTGCATCACTTTGTTGTTGGATAATGGTAAGAGTGTAAAAGAAGTCTAATTTGGATGTGTGATTGATGGGATTACACTGGTGAATGAAGGATATCGTGAGATTCCTATAGTTTGTGGAGCTCGGGTGTGTGACTCCAAGTCTGGGACTTCCTGCGTGTGTGATTGGAAGTCTTAACTCCTTGCGTGTGTGACCTACCTTCTAGACTCCTTGCTAAAGTGGGAAAATAAAAGGTTTGATAGGTCTTCAGTGAATGATGTAAAAAACATGTTGATTGGTTTATGTGTGTAGCTGCAACTTTCTGCCAAGGTTTCATGATGTTGTAGCTAGGTTTATTATCGATCATGCTTGTGTTTTTCTTCTGCTGCTGAATGACTTTTGAGGCCTATCTTGGGTAATCTTTTACAGCTAAGTTTACGTTGATTTATTGGTCCATATATTGCTGTTGTGTTTTATGTTATTGCATGAATTTTGTGGGCTGACCTTGTTGTTGATTGGGGAGTCTGGGCAGCTGGTTTTTCTGGGTGTTGCTAAATTTTTTTTATTAAGGGATAACGTAATTTTAAGGTTGTGGTTTTGGTTGACTATGTGATTTTCTGCAACTGGCTTTATTGGGTTAACGTTTCGGTAAAGAAATGTTTGTTGATTTGAAACGTTTTATGACTGCTATGTGTAGGATATTTCAGTGACTATATCAAAGATTCATAGCGTATTTCTTAGTTGACAACTTCCAATTCTTTCGTTGATGAAGCTGAATATTTGGGGGAGTTACTTTTTATCTCAAATGTTTTCGTTTATGTTGAATTTTGATTAATCACTTAAATTATTTATTTTATTTCGTTTTCATCAAACATTGATTGAGAAACTCTTCTGTTAGGGTTAGTACGAGGCATTAGAACTATTAAGTGCGAATTTTTTTCACGGGTTGTTAGAACGATAGTGTTAAGGGTTGAGTGGTGTTAGCTCAGTAAAGCCTTGTATAAAAATATTATCGTTAGTGAAAGAATTAAGCTGGATGAGAGCCTCGCATATGTAGACAAGGTATACCGAACTGTGTTAACAAATATCGGTGTTGATTTATTTTGATACGTTTAATTTTTCTATTTTTTATTATGTTAAAAACGAATGCGGCAAAATTTGAAAGTTTGCAAAACTAATACAAGACTACAGTTTTTCGTATCACACAGGAAAAACTTACTTCATTCTTCAATTTTAGGCAAGCCAATCTGCAAAGTTGAAAAAACAAAAACTTAGTGGGCACAAGAGGAGGAAAGTGGAAAATCAAAATTTACATTATTAAAGAGGAAAACAAATCAAAAGTAAGAGAAAGACTCATTGATTCGTTGTTTTTGGAGAGGAGATATAATATTTGGTTCCTTAGAAAGGATATAGAAAAGATGGAGAAAACTGATGGAATCAAGAACCATGGTATAGAGGAAAAGAAGAAGAAAGTGAGAGTTATTTTCTCTAATTAAATAGGACTGATTGCACAATCTTTTAGAATCGGCCAGTTTAATGATTAACTGACCAGATTTAGTTTTGAAATAAAGAGGGTCTCTTTACGAAACCAAACCAGCAGTTTACCTATCACTGATTTACCAAGTTGAACTCACTAGTCCAGTTTTGTATTCATTACTTAAAGGTTAAAGGTTGTCCGATAGACCTAGGATGGCAATCAAGCTGGGACTGGCCTAATAATTTCATGACAACTAGGTTTAATAAAGTATAACGTATTGACTTTAGATCGATCCCAGGCTCAGTTACCAACTCTACTGATGGTTTATATTTTCTTTTTGAATAATGTGCTCCTTATTTTCTTTGTTTCTTCCATATTATTATTTTGATTTTTCTAAAAAAAATAGTCTTAAAGAGAGGCCAGGCCCAGTTATTTTTATTTTTCTTTTTGAATCATTTTCTTAAATCGTGCTCCTTGTTTTCATTGTTTCTTCCATATTATTATATTGATTTTAAAAAAGATTATATAGTTTTAAAGAGTATGACATGAGCTAGTTACACGTTAATTCTCATAGCCTAACGCTAATAAGAGAAAGAGCATTTATTTCTAGGCGAAAAAGATAAAGAGCATATCTTTTTGGTTAATTATAAAAAATTAATTTTTATTTAATTTCGTAATATTAAAAGTAGCAATAAAATATTTTAACTTTTAATTTTTAGTAAAAATAGAAAAACATTAAATTTTCTATTAAATTGGATGTCGTGATGAATCATGTAAGATTTATATATTTATCATGTGGTTACCACATAGGATAGTTATGTGATATATGAAATTTACATATGGATATTAACATCAACATTGTTGTCACTAGCCTCAATTAGATAATGGGTGCACTCCTTACAGTTGACAACCTATTAGATCTTATTGCATGGCAGCTAGCTATAATATGAGCGTCGAAGATGTAGACTTCGAAAATAGTACTATAAGGGGTATCTAAGTCTACTGTGGTTCCATATCAACTTCTTCTCCTGCCTCAAACACCACAAACTAATTATAGTCCAACAACTCACACGTTCCACAATAACATCACAGGCCTCATCGGAGGTCCCCACAGGGTACCGATTCTGACAATGATTAACGAGTTCATGTTTGTCATAGTTAACCTTAAGTCCCACATTCTGACAATGATTAATGTGTTCATGTTGGTCATAGTTAACCTTAGGTTACCACCATGTGGGATAAATAATGTTTTAAAAACTAAACTAGTTTGACCAGTTTAAGAGCGAAAACCTTGAACACTATAATAAAATATAGAGTTTAATGACACAAAAGGTAAAGTTTTTAGACCTTTTTTGTGTCTTAAAAATAATTTTAGACGCTTTATAAAGCATAAAAAAACAAGTGTCACAAAAATTATTTTCGATAGTTTTTTAAGACACATAAATGCGTCGAAAAAAATATAGATTTTTTTACGCATCGAAGCGTCAAAAAATGTAGATTTTTTATGCATCTAAGCGTCGAAAATCTATTTACAGATATATGCGTCGAAAGCATACATTTTTGACAATAGTTTTAGACACATAATTGCTATTTAGATGTTTTGTGTAAGCTTTTAGATGTTTTTTTGGTCGATATTTTTCACTTTTAGATAGTTTTTTATGTCGAAAAATTTCACGATTTTTTAGTAAAAAAATAAGTTTATAATTTGCTTTTTGCATCTTTTTTAAGACCACTCACATTATTATAATAAATTTTAATAAATTTATTATTATTATAATAAATTAATCACATAAAAACTTAATTCAAATTGAACTCAGAAAAAGAGAGAGAAGATAGAAACAAAACTCTATTATTACTTGGCTATTAGAACGACTAATATAGTAGTTGGTGGTAACCAATCAATACAAGTCACGTAGATCATTGCTAAAGAAAATCAACCAAACAAACAAATTGCATCGATCCCCTACTTTGTATTTTGTATACATATGAAATGTAACCCAATACATATTAGACATCTTATAGTATTCACGACTAAGTCAGACAAAAAGAACATAAACTTTGCAGCTACTAATCTTAACTTCAAAAGAACATCTCTATAGTACATTTCCTTACAAGTCAAACTTCACATTCCATCGACCGTTCATGTCTACATTCAAAATCCAATTACCGTCCTCTTTGTATATTTTCTCCAGCTTCAAGATGAATACAGAAGGAAAGGCACTACAAGAAGAAGAATACGATTATGAATTTCCTAAGCATCAGTATCTAATATTATTGAAACAATATGCGATACCGCAAAAGATGAACATGTAACCATAGATTTTATATAATAAGAATGATCCTTAAGTAAATAATAACATTGACGTTGCATCCCATAAACTCAAACATTCATTTTTCACTGCAGTTATACAACAAAACCTCCATATTGAAGAATCTATAACTTCAGAAAATATCCTAAACATTAATGTTTCAAATTACTTTAACAAGATGCAGTACCTACAAAAATGAACATACAACCATAGATTTTGTGCAAGCCTTGTCCTTAAGTAAATAGTAACATTGATGTGGACAAAACAATATTTTAGAACTCCTCAAAGAACAACTTGAAAGTTGACATTATTCAGATAATACCATACACAGCAATTAAGTTACCTTCCATGTCTAAATAGGAAAGAACAATTGCTAATCCAAATCCCTAACAGAAGGGAAAATTTGTTGGATCTTGTTTCTGAAACCCAAACATTCGGAGACAATTGACAGAAAACAGTACTTGCCCTCACTATACTAAACCTGTTTTGGGGATACTGGAATAACCCTCATTATGGATATCAGATTTGGGTGTTCTTTAGGGTAGCTTAATAAGAGGACTTCAAGATCTACCACTTTCGTGAAGATCGTGAAGACAGAGTTTATCGTTTGAATAGTCAAAATGGACCAAACGATGGTGTTAAATGAATAGTAGACAGAGAAAGAAGTCTCGATCATAACGCAGAAGGTAGACGAAACAAAAGAACAGACGAAGTGAAGAAGGTAGACAAAACAAAAGACAGACGAAGCGAAGAGGGCATATGAAACGAAAGATAGACGAAGTGAAAAGGGCAGACGAAACAAAAGAACAGACAAAGCAGGGTCTTAAGACGATGCAAGGCCAACTTAAGACGAAGCATGGTCTTAAGATGATGCAGGGTCAACTTAAGACGAAGCATGGTCTTAAGACGATGTGGGGTCAACTTAAGACGAAGCATGGTCTTAAGATGATGGAGGGTCAACTTAAGACGAAGCATGGTCCTAAGACGAAGCGAGGTTAACTTAAGACGAAGCATGGTCTTAAGACGAAGCAGGGTCAACGTAAGATGAAGCATGGTCTTAAGACGATGCGACTCTATAAACGAATGACGTCATCACAGATGATACGTCTTTACAGACGATCCATCTTTATAGACGATGCATCTCTTAAGACGAATGACGTTATCAGAGACGATATGACATCATCATAGAATACATCTTTACAGATGATACATCTTTATAGATGATGCATCTTTACAGACGATGCATCTTTTAAGATGAATGATGTCATCACAGACGATAGATCTTTACAGACGATGCATTTTTACAGATGATGCATCCTCACAGATGAAATGACGTCATCAAAGATGATGTGACATCATCCCAGACAATACGTCGTCTTTATAGATGATACATCTTTCCCCTTATAAAGACCATCACTTTCAACTCCAAAGTCTAAAGTTTCTATACTATAAATCGATGGAAAGTTGGATAATCAAACTACGACTTTTCAAAGGACAAATTTAACGGATTTAGCCTCAATTAGTTTAGTTTCCCTTAAAATTCAGCACACAATTTCTACACCTATGAAAGGTTTAGATCAAGAACTGAACATCTACCAGAGAAACATGCACAAACACCAGGGGACTTTGCAGTTTCTTTATTTAACTCATTTCCCCAAGTCTCAGAAACTCAGACATCACTTAATTACATCAATATACTTTGAACAAGGGCTTAACCCCCAAAAATACTACACAGGATACTCTATGTTTACATGCTTGTGAAGCTATCCCAAAAGTGAGCAAACTATCTTAGTGACGAAAGCTACTATTTTGGAAGTTTCCCAAATACCTTGGAAGGATCACTTATCTTCTCGATCTACACCTGAGGAGGGAATAATGGGGTGAGCTACACGGCTCAGTGGCTAATACATATATAGCCATTGGCAATTGGCCACATATTCAAGCATATGTATATGTATATCTAGTAATTTTAGCATTCTTACTTTAGTCATGCAAATGTAAGCATTGTTCAATATAATTCAAAGACAATACACAACATAACTTCAGCTAGTAAACATAAAACTTTATCATACACCCTATTTGAACATCTAAAGGTGCAATGCAGAACAAATGGCTCGAGGGTTCCATGAAAACATAATGGAGAAATCGAAGTTTACCCTATGAACATAATGAGTCTAATTTTGGAGCTCATATGCCATAAGCGGGTAGACGGGAGAAGGCTCTTGTCAACGCGCACGTAACGAACATAATGGTTCCACTCTCGCCCAAACAGAAGCACATAATCACGCTCAAATCATTTTATGAAATGCTTTCATACTCTTTCATGCTCTTTCCTTTCTTTTCGTTTATACAAAATGCCATGACCGAATATCAAGGCATA
>JAOQML010036808.1:0-25416 GCA_027568935.1 Erythroxylum urbanii
TAATTTAAATATAATGGAAATATATATTTTTAAAAAAATTTAATAAAAATTTTACCGACAGAAATATGCAAGATTTCTGTCGGTAATTATCTAAATACAATACCGACGGAAAGTATTTTCTGTCGATAATATTTGCTAATTTACCGATGGACAATCTTACCGTCGGTAAGTTTACCAACTGTATTAGAAACATTCTGATGCTAAATTTACATACGGGTAAGCCACCGGTCGGTAACTTTTCCGTTGATGTTACCGATGGTTTACCTTTTTGTTAGGTAATTTTACCGACGATAGGCAAACTTTCCGTCGGTGACCTTAGCTATGACCGAATCTTCGACGTTTTTGACCGTCGGTTTATTCCGTCGGTAATTTGGTATACCGACGGAATATTTGCCGATTCCGTCGGTAATTTCCGTCTCTAATTCACTATTTTCTTGTAGTGTTGCCACGGTCGCCAAGCATCTTTAGTGTGCAAAATAGGACATTGGCGCGTTCACTAGGCTCCTTATGTAGGAAAAACAGCCCGTTAGCACGATCTTTAAGCACCTTCAGTGGGAAAAAATACCCAAGGTCATTTTCGTTAGGCACCTTCAATGGAAAAAACAACCCTTTAGCACACCTTCAGTTCATAAGGTAGCCCATTGGCATAGTCGCTAGGCACCTTCGGTGGGCAAAATGGTCCATTGAGACGATCGATAGATACCTTCAGTGGGTAAAACAGTCCGTTGGCACATTCGCTAAGCTCCTTCTATGGGAAAAAAAACTGGATAGCAAACCTTCGGTGGGTGAAATAGTCCGTTGGCAAAGTCAGTAGGAACCTTCAGTAGGAAAAATAGTCTATTGAGCACTTTCGGTAAAAAATAGCCCAATGGCATAGCTATTGTAGGCTAAACAGCCCATTAGCACACCTTTGATAGGCAAAACAGCTCGCTGGTACAGTCGCGAGGCACCTGCCGTGGGAAAAACAACCTGTTGGGCACCTTCAGTGGAAACACAACCCTTTAGCACTCCTTCGAAGGGAACCACAGCCCGTTGACATAGTAGCTAAATATCTTCGGTGGGAAAAATAGCCCGTTGGGCAGCTTCAGTTCGAAACATAGCTCATTGGCACATTTGTGGTGGACGAAACTGCCCGTTGGCATGGTCGCTAGCGACCCTTTATGGGAAAATAGCCTGTTGGGCACCCTCGGTGGGAAACATAGCCTATTAGCACACCTTCAGTGGGCAAAATATCACGTTGGCATGGTCGCTAGGCACCTTCGGTATCAAAAACACTTGTGGTGGACAAAACAATCCATTGACTCAATCGCTAGGCACCTTTGTTGGGAAAAATAGCCCGTTGGGTGGTGGGAAACATAGCACAATGGCAAGGTCGTTAGCCACCATTGATAGGCAAAATAGCTCATTGACTTGTTCACTAGGCACCTTTGGTGGAAAAAAAGACCCTTTTGCACACCTTCAGTGGAAAAGATAGCACGTTGGCACAATCGCTAGGCATATTTGATGGGTAAAAGAGCCTTTTTGGGCACATTCGGTAGGAAGCACAGTCCATTATTATAGCTTCTACGGGGAAAACATCCCATTGCAACACCTTCGGTACGGTATCTAGGCACCTTCGGTGGGAAAAATAGCCCATTTACTAGGTACTTTGGTGGGCAAAACAGCCCGATGGCAGGATAGCTAGGCACCTTCAATACGCAAAACAACCCTTTGGGCACCTTCAGTGAGAAAAACACCCTGTTGGTACGCATTTGGTGGGGAAAATAGCCTGTTGGCATGGTCACTAGGTGCCTTTGGTGGGCAAAACCACCCATTGGCACGGTCTTTAGGCACCTTTGTTGGGAAAAACAGCCCGTTGCCAAAGTCACTAGGCACCTTTGGTGGGAAAAATAGCCCGTTGGGAAAAATAGTACATTGGCACAGCTACTAGGCACCTTTTCGGGCAAAACAGCTCATTGGTGTAGTTGCAAGCACCTTCGGTGGAAAAAAACAGCAAGATCGCACACATTCGGTGGGCAAAATAGCTCGTTGACATGGTCGTTAGGCACCTTTGCTAGCATCTTTAGTGGGAAAATAGCCTATTGGCACACCTTCGGTAGGTAAAACAACCCGATGGCTCACCTTCGGTAGGCAAAACAGGCCGTTGGCACGATTGCTAGACACCATTGTTGCGAAAAACAACTTGTTGGCAAACCTTCTTTGGGCAAAACAGCCCGTTGGCACGATCACTTGGTACCATTAGTGGGAAAAACAACTCGTGGCATACCTTCGGTGGGCAAAACAGTCTGTTGACATGGTGGCTAGGCACCTTTGGTGGGAAAAGCAATCTATTGGGCTCCTTTAATAGGAAACACAGCCTATTGGCACTCCTTTGGGGGAAAAACAACACATTGGAATAGTCACTAAGCACCTTCGACGAGCAAAATAGCCTGTTGACACGTTTATGACGTAACTTTGGTGGGAAAAATAGCTCGTTGGCATACCTTTTGTGGGAAACACAGCCCATTAGCACGGTCACTAAGCACCTCCACTGGACAAAATAGCCCGTTGGCACAGTCACTAGGCACCTTCTGTGGGCAAAATAGCCCGTTGGCACGTTTGCTAGGCTTCTTCGGTAGGAAAAATAGTCGTTGGCACACCATCGGTTAGTAACAAAGCCCGTTGGCATAGTCGCTAGGTACCTTCAGTGGGTAAAACAATCTGTTGTGTACCTTCGGTGGAAAAAACATCCCGTTGGCACACCATCAGTCGGTAAAATAGCCCATTAGCGCGCCTTTGGTGGGCAAACAGCCTGTTGGCGGGACTACTAGGAACCTTCGATGGGGAAAACAACCTATTGGGCACCTTCGATAGAAACATAGCCCTTTGGCACACTTTTGGTAGGAAACACAGATTGTTGGCACTATCGCTAAGCATCTTTTGTGGGGAAAATAGCTCATAAGGCACATTTGGTAGGAAACACAGCTCGTTGGCATAACTTTGGTGGGCAAAATAGCCCGTTGACATGGTCACTAGGCACTTTTGGCAGGAAAAATAGCCATTGGCACACCTTCAGTGGGTTTCGTATCCTGTTGGCACTATCTTTAGGCATCATTTGGGGGCAAAACAGTCCATTGGTCTGCTTCGGTGGGAAAGGTAGCTTGTTGTCCCACCTTTGGTAGGTGAAACAACTCATGGCTACACCTTCGTGGGCAAAACATCTCGTTGGCATGTCGCTAGGCACCTTTGGTCGGAACAATAGCCCTTTGGGCACCTTTGGTGGGAAACACAGCTCGTTGGCACACCTTCGATGGGCAAAATAATTTGTTGGCACAGTCTCTGGGCTAGTTTGTTGGGAAAAATAGCCCATTGTCACACCTTAAGTGGGTTATACAGCCTATTGGCACAGTCAATAATCCTTATTGAGGGGCAAAATAGTTTGTCAGTCCCCTTCGGTGAGAAAAATAGCCTATTGTCACACCTTTGGTAGGTAAAATGGCTTATAAGTACACTTTCGGTGGGCAAAACAACTCGTTGGCATGGCTGCTAGGCACCTTTGGTGGGAAAAATATCCCGTTAGGCACTTTTAGTGGGAAACATAGCCCATTGGCAGACCTTCGATGAGCAAAATAGTCCATTGGCACAGTCACAAGGCACTTTTGGTAGGAAAGACAACCCGTTGGGTACATTTGGTGGGAAAAACAGCCCATTAGCTCATCTCAAAACAATCCGCTGGGCACCATCGTTGGGCAAAAAAACCCGTTGGCACTGTCACCAGGCACCCTCGAAGTGAGAAATAGCTTGTTAGGTGCCTTTGGTGGGAAACACAGCCTGTTGGCACACCATTGGTGGGTAAAATAGCCCGTTGGGCACCTTTGCTGGGAAGCATAGTAGGTTGGTAAGGTCACTAGGAAAACTCAGCCCGTTGGGCTCCTTCGGTGGGAAACATAGCATGTTGTCAAGGTCGCTAGGCATGTTAGGCAAAATAGCTCATTAGCACGTTCGTTAGGTGGCTTCAGTGGAAAAATAGCCCGATTGTACACCTTCAGTGGGAAAAACAGCATATTGGCATGATCATTAGGTGGCTTCGGTGGGCAAAAAAGCCTTTTTGCATGCATTCAATAGGAAACACAATCTATTAGCGCACCTTCGTTGGGTAAAACAGACCGTTGGCATGATCTCTAGGCACCTTAAGTGAGAAAACAGCCCGTTGGGGACCTTCGACGGGAAAAACATCCCATTGGCACACATTTGGTGGACAAAACATCCGGTTGGCATAGTCTTTAGGCACATTCGATGGGAAAAATAGCTCGTTTGCTAGGTACTTCAGTGGGCAAAATAGCTCGGTGGCAGGATTGCTAGCCACTTTTGGTGAGCAAAACAACCAGTTCGGCACCATCGACGGGAAAAATAACCCATTGGAACACATTTAGTGGGAAAAATAGCCTGTTGGCACAATCACTTTGATGGGCAAAACAGCCCATTGGCATAGTCGGAAACACATTCAGTGGAAAAATAGCTCGCAGGCATGATCGTTAGGCACCTTTACTAGGAAAAACAGTTCGTTGGGCACCTTTGGTGAAAAAAACAGCCCGTTGGCACACCTTCAATAGGCAAAATAGTCCATTGGCGCACCTTTGGTGGGCAAAACAGTTGGTGGCACGATTGCTAGGAATCTTTGGTGGGAAAAACAACCTGTTGGGCACCTTCTATGGAAACATAGCCCTTTGGCACACCTTCGGTGGGAAAGACAGCTCGTTGGCATAATCACTGGGCATATTTTGTAGGAAAAATAACCCGTAGGGCACCTTTGATGGGAAACACAGCTCATTGGAACAACTTTGGTGGGCAAAACAACATGCTGCCACAGTCGCTAGGCACCTTCAGTGGGAAAATATCCTGTTGGGTACCCTCGGGGGGAAACATAACCCATTGTCACACCTTCAGTGGGTTACAAGGTCCATTGGTACTATCGCTAGGCACCATTGAGGGGCAAAACAGTTTGTTGTTCCACTTCGGTGGGAAAAATAGCCTGTTATCACACCTTTGGTAGGTAAAACAGCTCATGGACATACCTTCAGTGGGGAAAACAACTTGGTGGCATGGACGTTAGGTACCTTTGGAAGGAAAAGCAGCCCGTTGGGCACATTCGGTGGGAAACATAGCCCGTTAGCACACTTTCGGTGGGAAACAAAACTCGTTGGCACGGTCGCTAAGCATCTTTTGTGGGAAAAACAACCTGTAGGGCAGCTTCGGTGGGAAACACAGCTCGTTGGCACAACTTTGGTGGGCAAAATAGCCCTTTGCCACGGTCGCTAGGCACTTATAGTGGGAAAACAACCTGTTGGGTACCCTCGATGGGAAACACAGCCTATTGGCACACCTTTGACGGGAAAAATAGCACGTTGGCATGGTCACTAGGCACCTCCTGTGGAAAAAAAGCCTATTGGCACATCTTCAGTGGGTTAAATAGCCCGTTGGCACTATTGCTAGGAACCATTGAGGGGAAGAATAGTTCGTTGGTCTGCTTCGGTGGGAAAAATAGCCTATTGTCACACCTTTGGTAGATAAAACAACTTGTGGGCACACCTTCGGTGGGTAAAACAACTTGTTGGCATGGATGCTAGGCACCTTTGGTAGGAAAAATAGCCCGTTGGGCACTTTCGGTGGAAACATAGCTCGTTGGCACACCTTTGGTGGGAATCACAGCTCGTTGGCACGGTCGCTGAGCGTCTTTTGTGAGAAAAATATCCCGTAGGGCACCTTCGGTGGGAAACACAGCTCTTTGGCACACCTTTGGTGGGCAAAATAGCCCGTTGCCACGGTCACTAAGCACCTTTGATGGGAAAACAGCTTATTGGGCACCCTCGGTAGGAAACACAGCCCGTTGGCACACCTTTGGTGGGAAAAACAGCACGTTGGCACGATCTCTAGGCACTTTGGGTGGGAAAAACAACCCATTGGCATACCTTCTGTGGGTTACAAAGCCCGTTGGCACTATTGTTAGGCACCATTGAGTGGCAAAATAGGTCATTGGTCCCCTTCGGTGGGAAAAATAGCCTGTTGTCACACCTTTGGTAGGTAAAGCAGTTCGTGGGAACACCTTCGGTGGGCAAAACAACTTGTTAGCATGGTCACTAGGGACCTTTGGTGGGTAAAATAGCCCGTTGGCCACCTTTGGTAGGAAACACAACCCATTGGCTCACCTTCGGTGGCCAAAATAGTCTGTTAGCATGGTCGCCAGGCACCTTCTGTGGAAAAACAGCCCGTTGGGCACCTTCGGTGGGAAATACATCCTGTTGGCTCATCTTCGATGAGCAAAATAACCTGTTGGGAACCTTTAGTGGGTAAAATAACCCATTGGCATAGTCACCAGGGACCCTCGATGTGAGAATCATTTTGTTAAATACCTTCGGTGGGAAACACATCCCGTTGGCACATCAACGACGGGAAAAACAGCCTATTGGGCACTTTTTATGGGAAACATAGCATGTTGGCAAGGTCACTAGCCACCTTCGATGGGCAAAATAGCTCATTGGCATGTTTGCCAAGAATCTTTGCTGGAAAAAACAACCCCTTTGCATACCTTTGATGGTAAAAATAGCATGTTGACATGGTCGTTAGGCACCTTCAGTGGACAAAAAAGCTTGTTTGCACGTTTGCTAGATGCCTTCGTTAGAAAAACAGGCTGCTTGGACACCTTTGGTAGATAAAATAGCCCTTTGGCACGAATGCTAGGCACCTCAAGTGAGCAAAATAGCCCATTTGCTAGGTACTTCAATGGGCAAAATAGCCCAGTGGTAGGATCACTAGGCACCTTCAGTGGACGAAACAACCCACTGGGCACTTCGGTGGGAAAAATAACCCGTTGGTACACATTCGGTGGGAAAAATTGCCTATTGGCATGATCACTAGGCACCTTCCGTGGGCAAAGCGACCCGATTGTAAGGTTGCTAAGCGTCTTTGTTGGAAAAAACAACCCATTGGTAAAGTCGCTAGGTACCTTCGTAAAAAAAATAGCCTATTGGCACACTTTTAGTTTGAAAAATAGCACGTTGGCATAGCTACTAGGAACGTTTCGTGGGCGAAACGGCCTATTAGTGCTATCGGTTTGTAAAACAGCCCATTGGCACAACATCGGTTTGTAAAACAGCCCATTGGCATGGTCGCTAGGTTCCTTTAATGGGAAAAACAGCCCGTTAGGCACCTTGGGTGGGGAACATAGCATGTTGACAAGGCCACCAAGCACCTTCGGTGGGAAACACAACCTGTTGGGCAAAGTAGCCCACTGGTACATTTGCTAGGCACCTTTAGTAGGAAAAACAACCGTTTGCATGCCTTCGATGGGTAAAACAACACGCTGGCACGGTCACTAGGCACCTTGAGTGGGCCAAAAAGCACGTTTGGATGCATTCGATTGGAAACACAGTCCATTAGCACACCTTAGGTGGGTAAAATAGACCGTTGGCACAATCGCTAGGCAGCTTAGGTGGGAAAACAGCCCTTTGGGCATCTTTGGTGGGAAAAACATCCCATTAGCACACTTTTGGTAGACAAAATAGTCTATTGGCACGATTGCTAGGCACCTTTGTTGGGCAAAATAGCCTATTGGCACAGTCATTAGGCACCTTCTATAGGACAAACAGCCCATTGGCATACTTTCGGTGGGAAAAATAACATATTGGCACAACTGCTTGGCACCGCCTGTAAACAAAGCAGCCTATTGGCACGATCACAAGCACATTCGGTGGGCAAAATAGATCGTTGTCATGGTTGTTAGGCATCTTTGCTAGGAAAAATAGTCCGTTGGGCACTTTTGGTGGGATAACAACCTATTGGCATACGTTCGGTAGGCAAAACAACCTGTCGGCACACCTTTGGTGGGAAAAATAATTGGTTGATATGATCACTAGGCACCATTTATGCAAAAGACAACCCGATCGCACACCTTCAATGGGCAAAATACCCCGTTGACACGATTGCTAGGCACCTTCTGTGGAGAAAACAACCCTTTGCACTCCTTCAATGGGAAACATAGCCTATTGGTAAACCTTTTGTGGGCAAAACAACACATTGACACAATCGCTATGAACCTTCGATGGGTAAAATAGCTTGTTGAAATGTTCGTTGAGCACCTTCGATGGGATAAACAGCACGTTGGAATGGTTGTTAATCACCTTTGATGGGTAAAATAGCCCGTTGGCACATTAGCGAGGCACCTTTGGTGGGAAAAATAGCCCATTGGCACACCTTTTGTAGGACACATTGCCCATTGGCACACCTTCTGTGGAAAAATAGCCCGTTGGCACACCTTCTTTAGGATGCACAGCCCGTTGACACAGCCACTAGGCACCTTCGATGGGAAAAATAGCCCGTTGGCACACCTTTCGTAGGAAACATAGCCCGTTGGCACAGTCACTAAGCATCTTTTGTGGGAAAAATAGCTCATAGGGCACCTTTTGTGGGAAATATAGCTCATTGGGAAAAACAACCCATTGGCACATTCATAAGGCACCTTCGCTAAGCACCTTCGATGTTCAAAATAGCCCCTTAGCACATTCACTAGGCACCTTTGATGGGAAAAATATCCCGTTGGCACACCTTCGATGGGCCACATAACTCGTTGGCACGTTTAGTAAGCACCTTTGGTGGGAAACACAGCTTGTTGGCATCCCTTTGGTGCATAAAATAGCCTATTGGCACAACCGCTAAGAGCCTTCGGTGGGCAAAACAGTCCATTGGGCACCTTTGGTGGGATAAACATACCGTTGGCACACCTTTAGTAGGCAAAACAGCTCATGGGTGTACCTTCGGTAGGTAAAACAACCCCTTCGCACGGTCGCCAGGCACCTTTGATGGTCGAAATAACTTGTTGGGTACTTTTGACAGGAAACACAACCCATTGGCACACCATCGGTTTGGAAAATAGCCCATTGGCAGGGTCGCTAGGTTCCTTTAGTGGGAAAAATAGCCCATTGGCCACCTTGGGTGAGGAACATGGCACATTGACAAGGCCGGTAAGCACCTTCAGTGGCAAACACAGCTCGTTAGGCATCTTCAGGGGAAAAGTAGCACTTTGGCAAGGTTGCTAGCCACTTGTAATGGGAAAAATAGCCAGTTGGTGTGTTCGCTAGGCATCTTCAGTGGGAAAAACAACCGTTTGCACACCTTCGATGGTAAAATAGCATGCTGGCATGATCGATAGGCACCTTGAATGGGCAAAAAAGCCCATTTAGATGGAATTGTTTTGAAACACAGTCCATTAGAACACCTTTGGTGGGCAAAACAGACCGTTGGCACGATTGCTAGGTGCCTTAGATGGGAAATCAGCCAGTTGGGGATCATCGGTGGGAAAAACATCCCGTTGGCACATCTTTGGTAGACAAAATAGCCTGTTGGGAAAAATAGCCTATTGGCACAATAGTTAGGCACCCTCGGTGGGACAGACAGCCTGTTGGCACACCTTTGGTGGGAAAAATAGGACGTTGGCATAGCTGTTTGGTACTATCTATGGATAAAACAACCCATTGGTACAGTCACAAGCACCTTCGATGGGCAAAAGAAATCGTTGGCATGGTTGTTAGGCATCTTTGCTGGAAAAAACAGTCCGTTGGGCAATTTTTGTGGAAAAATAGCCTATTGGCATACCTTCGGTAGGCAAAACAACCCGTTGGCACACCTTTGATGAGTAAAATAACTAGTTGATGCGATCACTAGGCACCATTTGGGTAAAAAACAACCTGATGGCACACTTGCGTTAGGCAAAATACCTCATTGACATGGTAGCTAGGTACCTTATATAGGTTTCCGCTCCTTTAATAGGGAACACAGCCTATTGGCAAACCTTTTGTGGGCAAAACAACCTATTAGCACGGTTGCTAAGCACCTTTGATGGGTAAAATAGCCCGTTGAAACATTCGTTGAGCACCTTCGGTGGGAAAATAGCCCGTTGGAACACCTTCAGTAGGAAACATTGCCCATTGGCATAGTCGCTAAACATCTTTGGTGGGAAAAATAGCTCGTTGACACAATTGTCAAGGACCACCTGTGGACAAAGCAGCCCGTTGACATGTTCACTAGGCTCTTTTGGTGGGAAGATCAGCCCGTTGGCAAACCTTCGGTGGGTAACACAACCCATTGGAATAGTTGCTAGGTACCTTCAGTGGGCAAAACAGTTCGTTGGGCACCTTCAATGGAAGAAATAGCCCGTTGGTACACCTTCAATAGGCAAAACAACCCGTTGGCGCACCTTTGGTGGGTAAAACAACCTGTTGGCAAGACTACTAGGAACCTTCGATGGGAAAAGCAACCTATTGAGCACCTTCGATGGAAACACAACCCTTTAGCGCACCTTCGGTGGGAAACACAACCTATTGGCATGATCGCTAAGCATCTTTTATAGGAAAAACAGCTCATAGGGCCCCTCGATGGGAAACACATCTTGTTGGCACACCTTCTATGGGAAAAACAGCCCGTTGGCACAGTCGTCACAGTCGCTAGGCATTTTTGTTAGGCAAAACAGCCCGTTGGCATGTTCTTTAGGCACCACCATTGGGAAACACAACCCGTTATCCCACCTTCAGTAGGTAAAATAGCCCGTTGGCATGATCGCTAGGCACCTTCGGTGGGCAAAACTGATCCATTAGGCACCTTTCGTGGGAAACACAGCCCGTTGGCTCATCTTCAGTGGGCAAAATAGCACGTTGGCATGATTGCTAGGCACCTTCATTTGGGAAAATAGCTCGTTGTCATGTTCACTAGGCACCTTTGGTGCAAAACACAACTCGTTGGCAACACTTCCGTGGGTAAAATGACATGTTGGCACCGTCATTAGGCACCTTCAGTGGTATAACCAGTCTGTTCGGCACTTTTGGTGAGAAAAACAACTTGTTGGCATACCTTTAATATGCAAAACAACCTATTGGCATACCTTCGGTGGGTAAAACAGCCCATTGGCATAGTGGCAAGGCACCTTCGATTAGAAAAATAGGTTATTGGGCACCTTCGATGGCGAAAACAACCTATTGACAAAACTTTTATGAGAGGAATAGCCTATTGGCACCTTTGATGGGAAACACAGTCCGTTGGCACAACTTCGTTGACAAAACAATCTGTTGGCACTGTCGCTAACCACCTTCGTTGGACAAAATAGCTTACTGGAATGGTCGCTAGACATCTTCGTTGGGTAAAAAAGCCCATTGGAGCGATCGTTAGGCACCTTCGGTAGGCAAAACTACCTGTTTGCAAAGCCACTTTGGTAGGAAAAATAGCCCATTGGTCATATCAGTAGGCACCTTTGGTGGGCAAAACAACTCGTTGGGCACCTTTGGCAGGAAAAACATCCCGTTGGTACACATTTAGTAGGGAGAACGACTAATTAGCATAGTCATTAGGCACCTTTGGTGGGCAAAACAATCAGTTGTCACGGTCGCTAGGCACCTTCGTTAGGAAATCAGCCTATTGGCACACCTTTAGTGGGCAACACAACCTGTTGGTATGGTGGTTAGACACCTTCGATGGGAAAAATAACCCATTGGTAAGGTTGCTAGGCACCTTCAATAGGTATAACAATCCATTGGTGTGGTCGCTACATAACTTTGATGGAAAAAAAAGCTCGTTGCCACGATCGCTAGGCATTTTCGGTGTGAAACACAACCCGCTGGCACACCTTTGCCAGGCAAAACAACATATTGGCACAGTCGCTAGCCACCTTTGTTGGAAAAAATAGCCCATTGATACAGTTGCTAGGCACCTTCGATAGGAAAAACAGTCTGTTGGTTGCCTTCAGTAGGAAACAAAGCTCGTTGATACACCTTTTATAGGCAAAACAACACGTTGGTCCAGTCACTAGCCACCTTTGATGGGCAAACCAGCACGTTGGTGCAATCTTTAGGCACCTTTGGTAGACAAAACTACCTATTGGGCACCTTCGGTAGGAAACATAACCCATTGGCATACCTTTGGTGGGTAAAACAGTACATTGGTACGGTTGCTAGCCACCTTTGTTGGGCAAAATAGCCCGTTGACAAGGTTGCTAGGCACCTTCAGTGGGAAAAATAGTCAGTTGGGCACTTTTGGTGGTACAAACAACCTGTTGGCACACCTTCAATAGGCAAAACAGCCTGTTGGCATACCTTCGGTAGGCAAAATAGCCTGTTTACACAGTCACTAGGCATCGATGCAAAAAACAGCCCTTTGGCATACGTTTGATGGATAAACTAGCCTATTGATAGTATCGCTAGGAACCTTTGATGGACAAAATAGCTCATTGGCACGGTTGCTAGGTACCATTTCGTTGGGAAAAACAGACATTGGCAACCTCGCTAGGCACCTTTTGTGGGAAAAACAACTCGTTGGCACACCTTTGATGGGAAAAATAGCCCTTTGGCATGGTCGCTACACACTTCAGTACGAAAAACAGCTAGTTGGTACACATTCGGTGAGTAAAACTCGTTGGCACTTTTAATGGGAAAACAATCTGTTAGCACATCTTAGGTAGGTAAAACAGCCCGTTGGCACACAACCAATGGGCAAAATAGCCCATTGACATGACTGTTAGGCACCATTAGTGTGAAAAACAACCTGTTGGCATACCTTCAGTGGGAAAAATAGCACGTTGGAATGATCATCAGGCACCTTTGGTGGGGAAAAACATTGCATTGGGCTCCTTCAATGGAAAACATAGCCGGTTGGTACACTTTTGGTGGGAAAAATAGAACGTTGGAATGGTTACTAAGCACCTTCGATGGGTAAAATAGTCTGTTGGCACATTCGCGAGGCACCTTCGGTGGGAAAAATAGCCCATTGGCACACCTTCCCTGGGGAATGCAACCTATTGGAACAATTGCTGGGCACCTTCGATGGGCAAAATAGCCCGTTGGCATGGTTGCTAGCCACCTTCTGTGGGCAAAACAACCCATTGGCACGTTTACTAGGCTCCTTATGTATGAAAAACAACCTTTTAACACACCATCGGTGGGTAACACAGCTCATTGGCACAGTGGCTAGGTACCTTTAGTGGGAAAAACAATCTGTGGGCCACCTTTAGTGAAAAAAACTACCCGTTGGCACACCATTAGTAGGCAAAAAAGCCTATTGGCGTACCTTTGGTGGCAAAACAACCCGTTAGCATGACCGTTAGGAACCTTCAGTGGAAAAAATGACCTGTTGGGCATCTTCAATGGAAACATAGCCCTTCGGCACACCTGCGGTAGGAAACACAGCTCGTTCGCACAGTTGCTAAGCATCTTTTGTGGGAAAAATAGCCCATATGGCACCTTCGGTGGGAAACATAGCTCGTTGGGAAATACAACCCGTTGGCACATTTACTAGGTACTTTCACTAAGCACCTTTGATGGGAAAAATATCCTATTGACATATTCACTAGGCACCTTCGGTTGAAAAAATAGCCCGTTGGCACACCTTCGATGGGCAACACATCCTATTGGTACATTCATTAGGCACCTTTGGTAGGAAACACAACTCGTAGGCATCCCTTTAGTGGGTAAAATAGCCCCTTAGCATAACCGCTAGGCACCTTCAATGGGCAAAACAATCCTTTGGGCACTTTTGATGCGATAAACATCACGTTGGCACACCTTTGGTAGGCAAAACAGCATATTGACGCATCTTTGGTGGACAAAGCAATCCATTGGCACAGTCGTTAGGCACCTTCGATGGGAAAACAACCTGTTGGGCACTCTCGATGGGAAACACAACTCGTTGGCACACCTTTGGTGTGTAAAACAGCTTATTGGCACAATCACTAGGGACCTTTGGTGGGAAAATAGCCTGTTGCGCACCCTCGGTAGGAAACATAGCTCGTTGGCACACCTTCGGTGGGAAAAACAAAACGTTGGCATGGTCACTAGGCACCTTTGGTGGGAAAAATTGCCCATTGGCACACCTTTAATGGATTGCATAGCCTGTTGGCACGGTTGCTAAGCACTCTTAAGGGGCAAAACAGTCCGTTGGTCCCCTTCGGTGAGAAAAATAGCTTGTTATCACACCTTTGGTAGGTAAAACAACTCTTGGGCACACCTTCCATAGGAAAAATAGCCCATTTGGCACCATTGGTGGGAAACACAGCTCGTTGGCACACCTTCGATGGTTAAAATAGGCCTTTTGTACAATCGTCATGCACCTTCCAAGGGAAAAACAGCCTGTAGGGCACCTTTGGTAGGAAATACAGCCCGTTGGCATACCTTTGCTAGGTAAAATAGTCCGTTGGCAGAGTCGACAGGCAGCTTCAATGGGAAAAACAGCCTGTTGGGAACCATCGGTGGGAAACACAGCCTGTTGGTTCATCTTCAGTGGGCAAAACAACCTGTTGGGCACCTTTGATGGGCTAAAAAAGTTGTTGGCACAGTCACCAGACACATTCGATGGGAAAAACAACTTCTTGTGTACCTTCGGTGGGAAAGACAGTCCATTGGCACACCATCGGTTGGCAAAACAGCCCATTGACACGGTTGTTAGTTACCTTTGGTGTGAAAAATAGCCCTTTGGGCACCTTCGGGGGGAAACATAGCATGTTGGCAAGGTTGCTAGGTAAACGCAGCCCGTTGGGCCCCTTCGGGGGGAAACATGGCACCTTGGCAAGGTCGTTAGGTGAACACAGCCTGTTGGGCCCCTTCAGTGGGAAACATAGCATGTTGGCAAGTTTGCTAACCACCTTCGATGGGTAAAATAGCTAGTTGGCACATTCACTAGGCACCTTCAATGGGGAAAACAACATGTTGGCACGGTCGTTAGGTACCTTCAGTTGGTAAAAAAGCCTGTTTGGACACCTTCAGGAGGGAAAACAACATGCTGGCACGGTCACTTGGCACCTTTGGTGGGAAAAACAACCTATTGGCATACCTTCAGTGGCTTACAAAGCCCGTTGGCATGATCGTTAGGCACCATTGAGGGGTAAAATAGTCTGTTGGTCCCCTACGGTGGGAAAAAATAGCCTATTGTCACACCATTGGTCGGTAAAATAGCTCTTGCCTATACCTTCGGTGGGGAAAACAGTTCGTTGGGCACCTTTGGTGTGAAACACAGCCTGTTGGGACACCTTTGATGGGAAAAATAGTCCGTTGATACGATCGCCAGGCACATTCAGTGGGCCTGTTTGGCACCTTTGGTAGGAAAGACAACCCGTTGGCATATCTTCAGTAGGCAAAATAGTTCGTTAGCATGTACGTTAGGCACATTCAGTGCGAAAAACAACCTGTTGGGCACCTTTGGTCAGAATGACAGCCCGTTGGCACACCTTCAATGGGAAAAATAGTCCGTTGGCATGTTCATTAGGCACCTTTGGTGCAAAAAATAGCTTGTTGGGAACCTTTGGTGGGAAAATAGCCCATTGACTCATCTTTGGTAGGCAAAACAAGCCCTTGGGCACCTTCGGTGGGCATAACAATTCGTTGGCATAGTCACCAGGTACCTTTGATAGGAGAAACAACTTATTGGGTGCCTTCGGTAAGAAACATAGCCTGTTGGGACACCATCAGTGGGCAAAACAGCTCATTGGCACGGTAGTTAGTTTCTTTTAGTGTGAAAAATAGCCTGTTGGACACCTTCGGTGGAAAACATAGCACGTTGACAAGGTGGCTAACCACCTTCGATGGCCAAAATAGCTAGTTGGCGCGTTCACTAAGAACCTTTGGTGGAAAAAGAAGCTCATCTACACACCTTCAATGGGAAAAACAACATGTTGGCAAAGTCACTAGGCACCTTCGGTGGGCAACAAACCTGTTTGGATGCATTCGGTAAGAAACACAATCCAATAGCACTTCTTCGGTAGGTAAAATAAACCATTGGCACAATCTCTACGCACCTTAGGTGTGAAATCAACCTGTTGAGCACCTTCTATAAGCAAAACAACCCATTGGTGTGGTCGCAAGCATCTTCGGTGGGAAAAACAGTTAGTTGGCACACATTTGGTGGGCAAAACAGCTCGTTTGTATGATCGTTCAGTAGCTTTGATGAGAAAAATAGTTTATTGGAACTTTTGGTGGAAAAACAACATGTTGACACACCTTTGGTAGATAAAACAGCCCGCTGATACACCTTTAGTAGGCAAATAGCTTGTTGACATGCCTTCGTTAGGTAAAATAGCCTGCTGGCACACCTTCGGGAGGAAACATAATCCATTAGCACACCTTTTATGGGCAAAATAGACCATTGTCACGATCTCTAAGCACCTTCGGTGGGAAAACAATCCATTGGGGACTTTTGGTGCGAAAACATCCTATTGGCACACCTTTGGTGGACAAAACAGCCTACTGGCACGATTGCTAGGTGCCTTTAGTGGATAAAATAGTCTGTTTGATAGGTACATCGATCGGTAAAATAACCCGATGGCAGGATCGCTAAGCACCTTCGGTTTGCACAACAACCGATTGGGCACCTTCGGTGGGAAAAGCAGCCCATTGGTACATATTCGACGGGAAAAATAACACGTTGGCACGATCACTAGGCACCTTAGATAGGCAAAATAGCCTATTGGCAGAATCACTAGGCACCTTTGTTGGGAAAAATAGTCCATTGGCAAAGTCGCTAGGCATCTTTGGCAGGGAAAATAGCCTGTTGACACACCTTCGGTGGGAAAAATAGCACCTTGGCACAGCTACTAGGTACCTTTTTTGGGCAAAATAGTCCATTGGTGCAGTCGCAAGCACCTTCGGTGGGAAAAACAGCTAGTTGGCACACATTTGGTAAGCAAAACAACTCGTTCGTATGGTCGTTAGGTAGCTTTGATGGGAAAAGTAGTTCGTTGACACTTTTGGTGGGAAAACAACTTGTTGACACACCTTCGATAGATAAAACAGCCCGTTGGCCCACCTTTAGTGGGCAAAACAGTCCGTTCACATAATCGCTAGGCACCATTGGTGCAAAAAAACAGCCTATTGGCACATCTTTAGTGGGCAAAACAGCCTGTTGGCATGATTGCTGGGCACCATTGGGGGAAAAATAGCCCATTGGCATGCCTTTAGTGGGCAAAATAGTTTGTTGGAATGGTCATCAGGCACCTTTGCTGTAAAAAAAGCCTGTTGGGCTCCTTCAATAGGAAACACAGCCCGTTGGCACACCTTTGGTGGAAAAACAACCCATTGGAATGGTCACTAAGGACCTTCAATCGATAAAATAACTCGTTAGCATGTTCGTGAGGCACCTTCGGTGGGAAAAATAGTCAGTTGGTAGACCTTTGGTGGTAAACACAACCCATTGGCATAGTCACTAGGCACCTTTGGTGGGCAATATAGCCTGTTGGCACTATCGCTAAGTAACTTCCGTAGGCAAAACAGCCTATTGGCATGTTCGAGAGGCTCCTTCAGTGGGAAAAACAACCTGTTGGCACACCATCAGTGGGTAATACAGCCTGTTGGCAAAGTCGCTAAATGCCTTCAGTGCGCGAAATAGTCCATTGGGCATCTTTGGTGGAAAAAACAGCCCGTTGGCACACCTTCAATAGACGAAACAACCCATTGATGCACCTTCGGTGGGAAAAACAGCTCGTTGGCATGACTGCTAGGAACCTTCGGTGGGAAAAACAACCTATTGGGCACCTTTTTTGGAAACATAGCCCTTTGGTACACCTTTGGTGGGAAACACAACCCGTTGGCATGATCGCTGAGCATCTTTTCTAGGAAACACAGATCGTTGGCACACCTTTGGTGGGCAAAACAACCCGTTGGCACGATCGCTAGGTGGGAAAAATAGCCCATTAGCACCCCTTTTATGGGTAAAATAGCCCATTGGAATAGTCATCAGGCACCTTTGGTGGGAAAAACAGTCCATTGGGCTCCTTTATTGGGAAACATAGCTCGTTGGCACACCTTTGGTGTGAAAAACAACACGTTGAAACGGTTACTAAGCACCTTTGATGGGTAAAATAACCCGTTGGCACGATCACTAGACACTTTCAATGGGAAAAATAGCCTATTGGCATGACTTCGGTGGGAAACACAACCCATTGGCACGATCGCTAGGCACCTACAGTGGGCAAAATAACCCATTGGCATGTTCACAAGGCTCCTTCCATGAGAGGAACAACCCATTGGCAAATTTGCTAGGCACCTTCAGTGGGCAAAATAGCCCATTGGAACGTTCGCAAGGCTCCTCCGGTGGGAGGAATAGCTCGTTGGGACACCATCGGTGGGTAACACAGCCCCTTGGCACAGTCGCTAGATACCTTCAGTGCGCAAAACAGTCTATTAGGCACCTTCGGTGGAAAAAACAACCCGTTGGCACGCCTTCAGTAGGCAAAACAACCCATTGGCTCATCCTTAGTGGGCAAAACAACCCGTTGGCACGACCGCTAAGAACCTTCGGTGGGAAAAATAATCTGTTGGGCACCTTCGATGAAAAAATAGCCCTTTGGCACACCCTCAGTTGGAAACATTACCCATTCGCATGGCCGCTAAGCATCTTTTATGGGAAAAATAGCCCATACAGCACCTTCAGTGGGAAACACAGCTCGTTGGCATACCTTTGGTGGGTAAAATAGCCCGTTGGTATGGTTGCCATACCTTTTTAGTGGGAAAATAGCCTGTTGGGCACCCTCGATAGGAAACATAGCCCGTTGACATACTTTCGGTGGGAAAAACAGCACCTTGGCATAGTTTTTAGGCACCTTCAATAGGAAAAACAGCTCATTGGCATACCTTCAGTGAGTTACATAGCTAGTTGGCACAGTTGTTAGGCACCATTGAAGGGAAAAATAGTCCAATGGTCCCCTTCGGTGGGAAAAATAGCCTACTATCATAGCATTGGTAGTTAATACAGCTCGTTGGCGTGTCACAAGTCACCTTCGGTGGGAAACTGCCTATCGGGCACCTTTGGTGGGAAACACAACCTATTGGCACACCTTCGGTAGGCTAAACAGTACGTTGGCATGGTCGCCAGGCACCTTCGGTGGGAAAAACAACCCGCCAGGCACCTTTGTTAGTAAACACAACCTATTGGCACACCTTCTGTGGGCTAAACAGTACGTTGGCATGGTCACCAGGCACCCTCGGTGTGAAAAACAGCCCGCCAGGCACCTTCGGTGGGAAACACAGCCTGTTGGCTAATCTTCGGTGGGCAAAATTAAAATGTTAGCATAGTCACTAGGCACCTTCATTGGCGAAAACAACCCACTGGCACGTTTGCTAGGCACCACCAGTGGGAAACATAGCCCGCTGGCACACCTTTGGTGTGAAAAACAACCCGTTGGCACTGTCGTTAGGCAGCTCTAGTGGGAAAATGACCAGTTGGACACCTTTTATGGGAAACACATCCTATTAGCTCACCTTTTTTTGGTCAAAACAACTTATTGGCATGGTTGCTAGAAATCTTCGATGGGTGAAATAGCACATTAGTGTGGTCGCTAGGTACCTTCAGTAGGAAAAACAACCCATTCACTCGGTAACTTCAGTGGGCAAAACAACCCGTTGGGATGATCTCCAGGCACCTTTGATGGGTAAAACAACCCGTTGGGCATCCTCGATGAAAAAACATCCCATTGGTATACATTCAATGGGAAGAAGGACTCGTTGCCACCATCGCTAGGCACCTTTAGTGGGTAAAATGTCCGTTGGCATGGTCGCTAGGCACCTTTGTTGGGAAAAATAGACTATTGGCACACCTCTGGTAGGCAACACAACCTTTTGGCAAGGTGGCTAGGGACCTTTGGTGGGAAAATCAGTCCATCAGGCACCTTTGGTGAGAAAAATAGCCCACTAGTAGGGTAACTAAGCATCTTTGGTAGGCAAAATAGTCCATTGGCACAGTTGCTAGGCACCTTTGTTGGGAAAAAAAGCCATTGACAGGATCGCTAGGCACCTTTGGTGGGGAAATAGCCTATAAGACACCCTCGATGGGAAACACAACCCATTGGCATAGTTGCTAAGCATCTTTGGTTGGAAAAATAACCCGTTGGGTAAAATCAGTGGGAAACACAACTTGTTGGCACATCTTTGGTGGGCAAAACAGTCCGTTGACACGGTTGCTAGGCACCTTTTGTGGGAAAATAGTCTATGAAGCACCCTCGATAGGAAACACAGCCCATTAGCACACCTTTAATAGGTAAAATAGCCCATTGACACAGTCGTTATACACCTTCGATAGGAAATGCAGCCCATTGGCAAGGTCAACACCTTTAGTGGGCAAACTAGCATATTGGAACGGTCGTTAAGGACCTTCGATGGGAAAAACAACACATTGGCAAAGCTACTAGGCACTTATGGTCCCTAAGTGCCTTTGGTGGGAAAAACAACAAGTTGGCACATTCGCTTGGCACCTTCGGTGGGAAAAAAACCCATTATCACACCTTCGATGGGCAAAATAGCCCATTGGCACGATTGCTAGGCACTGTTGGTAGGCAAAACAGCCCATTGACATATTCTGTAGGCTCCTTCAGTTGGAAAAACAACTTGTTGGCACAAGTTCGGTGGGTAACATAGCCCGTTGGCACAGTCGCTAGGTACCTTCAATGTGAAAACTGTCTGTTGGACACCTTTGGTGGGAAAAACTACCCATTGGCAAACCTTCGGTAGGCAAAACAGTCTGTTGGGACACCTTTCGTGGGCAAAATAGCCTATTGACATGACTGCTGTGCACCTTTGGTGGGAAAAATAACCTGTGGGGCATCTTCAATGGAAAGACAACCTTTTGGCACACCTTCAGTGGGGAAAACAGATCGTTGGCACAGTTGCTAAGCATCTTTGGATTGAAAAGCAACCAATGGGAAATACAGCTCGTTGGCACATCTTTAGTCGGCAAAATTGGCCGTTGGCACAATTGCTAGGCACCTTTGGTGGGAAAACAACCTACAAGGCAGCCACGGTGGGAAACACAGCCCGTTGGCACACCTTCAGTAGGTAAAATAGCAAGTTGCCTAGGTCGCTAGACACCTTCAATGGGAAGAACAGCCCATTGGCATACCTTCAGTGGGTTACACAACCCGTTGGCACATTCGCTAGTCATTGTTAGGGGGGTAGAATAGTTCGCTGGTGCCCTTCAGTGGGAAAAATAGCCTGTTGGCACACCTTTGGTGGGCATCACAACCCTTTGCACGATGGCTAAGTATCTTCAACCCACTGGTACAGTCGCCAGATACCTTCTGTGAGCAAAACAGTCCTTTGGGCATCTTTGGTGAAAAAACAGTCCGTTGGCACACCTTCAGTAGGCAAAACTGCCCATTGGCAAACCTTTAAGGGGTAAAACAGCCCATTGGGAGCACCGGTAGGAACCTTCGGTGGGAAAAACAACCTGTTGGGCACCTTCGATGGAAACATAGCCCTTTGGCATAGTCGCTAAGCATCTTTTGTGGGAAAAAGAACCAATAGAGCACCTTCGATGGGAAACACAGCTTGTTGGCACATCTTTTGTGGAAAAAACAGCCCGATTGTACGGTCGCTAGCACCTTCAGTGAGAAAATAGTCTATTGGGCACTCCCAATAGAAAACACAGCCTGTTGGCACACCTTTGGTAGGAAAAATAGCACGTTAGCATGGTTGCTAGGTGCCTTTGGTGGGAAAACAGCCCATTGGCACACTTTCAACTTGTTACACAGCCATTGAGGGGCAAAATAGTCCAATGGTCCCCTTCGATGGGAAAAATAGCCTATTGCCACATCTTTGGTAGGTAAAACAACTCATTGCCACACCTTTGGTGTGTAAAACAGCTTGTTGGCATGGTCACTAGGCTCCTTTGGTTGGAAATACTACCCGTTGGGCACCTTTGGTAGGAAACAAGCCTATTGGCACACTTTCGGTGGGCAAAACAGTCTATTGGCACAGTCACCAGGCACTTTCAGTCGAAACGATAGCCTATTGGACACCTTCAGCAGGAAACATAGCTGTTGGCCTATCTTTGGTGGGCAAAATAGAATGTTGGCACAATCACTAGGCACCTTCGCTGGGTAAAAGAACCTGTTGGCACGTTCACTAGGCACCACCAATGGGAAACGTAACCCGTTGGGAGACCTTCGGTGAGCAAAACAACCCATTACCACGGTCGCTAGGCATCTTCGATGGGAAAAACGACCCATTGGGTACCTTTTATGGGAAACACAACCCATTGGCTCACCTTCAGTTGGCATCACAACCCATTGGCACGATCGCTGGACACCTTCGGTGGGAAAAATAGCCCATTGGCATGGTCACTGCGCACTGTCTTTGGGCAAAATATCCTATTGGCACGTTCATTAGGTTGCTTCAGTGTGAAAAATAGCCCGTTGGCACATCATCGGTGGGTAACAAAGCCTACTGGCACAGTCGTTAGGTATCTTCAACAAGAAAAATAGTCCGTTGGGCACCATCGGTGGGGAAAAACAACCCATTGGCACACATTTATTAGGCAAAACAACCCTTTAGTGCACCTTTGGTGGGCAAAACAGCCTATTGACATAACCGCTAAGAACCTTATGTGGAAGAAACAACTTGTTAGGCACCTTCGATCGAAACATAGCCCTTTGGCATACCTTCGGTAGGAAACATAGCTGTTGATATGGTCGTTAAGCATCTTTTATGGGAAAAAAGCCCATAGGGCACCTTCAGTAGGAAGCACAACTTGTTGGCACACATTTGGTGGGCAAAACAGCCCATTGGCACGGTCGTTAGGCACCTTTGGTGGGAAAACAACCTGTTGGGCACCTTTGGTGGGAAACACAGTCAATTGGCACATCTTTGACAGGAAAAACAACACTTTGGCACAGTCGCTAGGTGCCTTCAATGGGAAAAACATCCTATTGGCAACCTTTAGTGGGTTACACAACTTGTTGGCACAGTCGCTAGGACCCATTGATGGGCATAACCTTCTGTTGGTCCTCTTCGGTGGGAAAAAGAACCTATTGTCACACCTTTGGTTAGTAAAAAGGCTCGTTGGCATACCTTCTGCGGGTAAAACAACTCATTGGCATGGTCGCTAGGCACCTTTGGTGGGAAAAACAACCCATCAAGCACTTTTGGTGGAAAACACAACCCGTTGGCACACCTTCAGTGGGCAAAATAGCCCGTCAGCTAATTTACAGTGGGTAAAATAACACAATCACTAGGAAACTTTGATATGCAAAATAGCCCGTTGGCATGTTCGCTAGGCACCACTGTTGGGAAACACAGCCCATTGGCATACCTTCAGTGGACAAAACAGCCTGTTGGTATGGTTGCCAAGAACCTTTAGTAGGAAAAACAGCCAGTTGGGCACCTTTAATAGGAAACACAATTCGTTGGCTCATTTTCGGAGGGAAAAATAGCATGGTCACACAGTCGCTAGGCACCTTCGAAGGGCAAAACATCTCATTGGCATGGTCGCTAAACACCTTTCATAGGAAAAACAGACCGTTGGGCACCTTTGGTAAGAAACACAACCCGTTGGCTCATCGTTGTTTTAATGGCTTGTCTAACTGCTTCTCAGCTTCGACTTTGAATTCCTTGAACTTTTCAAAGAATTCACTCTTTTTATGCATCAAATACAAATAGCCATGTCTTGAGTAATCATCTATAAAGGTTATAAAGTATTCATAACCTCCTCTAGCTTGTACGCTCATGGGCCCACACATATCAGTATGTACTAGGTCCAATGTGGATTCAGATCTGTTTACTTTAAAAGGAAATTAGGCCTTAGTCATTTTTCCTTCAATACAAAATTCACAGGTGGGTAATGGATCATTATCCAAGACCATAAGGATCCCATCCTTTACTAATCTGTCAAGTCTTTTCTAGTTGATATGACCCATTCTTAAGTGCCACAAATATTTTGAATTAATGCTAGAGATATTAGATTGTCTTGGTTTTATCAACTCTATGGTGTTTAGTGAGCTTGTCATAGGTTCTATAACGAACAATCCCTGTTTAATTATCGCATTACAAATAAAATTCTTATTCTTATAAATTGAAACAACATTTTCAAAATATAAGGAATAACGAGATTTTATTAGACAAAAAAGAAATTGTGTTCTCAATCATTGGTATGTAATAAACATCTTCCAAATATAGCCTATAACCATTAGAAAAATCTAAGATAACTACTCCCATTGATTTTGCTGAAACATAGGATCCATCTACTTTCTTGATTTGAAATTGTCCTTTAGGTAGCCTTTTCCTTTGCTGGAACCCTTGCAAAAAATTGCAAACATGGTTAGTGGCTTTTGAATCTAATATCTAAGAATCAGATAAATATGCCATATTTCTAATTCCTAACAAACTTAGGAAACCCATACCTTTTTTGCTTTTGAGGGACTTAAGGTAGACCGCACAGTTTCTTTTTCAGTGGCCCATTTCACCACAGCGGAGATACTTTCCCTTGGTGTCTGCTTTAGCCTTCTTTTTCATGGGTTGTGCCTTGACCCCTATTTGGGCCTTCTTTTTCATCGGACCTTGACCTTTCATCTTTTGCTTGCCCTTACCCTTGGGCTTGGAAGAAGATGCTACATTAGCTTCTAGCCTATAAGCCTTGATATTTAATATCTTCTCCGTACTCTGGAGGGTATTCATTAACTCACTTAAGGTGTAATCCTTGCTATTGAGCTCCTTATCCAACTTAAACTGCTGAAAAGAATAGTTTAAGCTATTGATGATCATAATCATCTGCGTGTCCACATCCATATTCGCCCCAAGCATCTCAGCCTCAGTAACCGTAGAGATTACCTTAAGCATGTAATCTCGCACTAGTTCACCAGGTTTTTATCTGAGATTATGGAAAGTTTAGATGGCTTTCACTCTTGTAGACTTGGTCCTCACACCAAACATCTTATGTAGGTGATGAACCATTACACTAGTAGTTTTCATACAAGCAATTTGCTTTTGCAACATATCGCTGACAGAAGCTAGAATATAACACTTAGTAGTCTTATCGGCATTCGGCCAATGCTCATATTGTTGGACTTGCTCAGGAGTTGAATCTCCACCTGGAGGTGCAGGCTCATTTTCAGTTAATACCCATGAAATACGTTCATATTGAAGAACAATGTAAAGGTTACGTCTCCATTCATTAAAATTCTCTCCGTTTTCTAATTTGTTATTCGTCAAGAGAAAAGTGAGTGGATTCATAATGTGGTTGATTATGTCTGAAATCATAAATTATTAAAACATGAGCATACTACTCAATATAACTGGAACTTTGTATAAAATCATGATGCATGTATGCATGATGATAGATTTAACAAAACTTAAAAAAATTTAAAACTTTATACGATGGTTATTTTTCTTATCTATAACAGACTAAGTGATAATGAGCCATCTTATCTATTAAAAGAAAAACAAGGACCCTCCCACTAAAAAAGCTACTAAGCATCTTCATGTTTAACTTTTAAAGAAGCGTCATAATTTGGTCCATACTTTTTTACCAACAGAGCTATGGTGGGCAAGTTATTGATGAAATATAATGAGAGTGTAACCATTTGATTCATCCACTAAAGGTACTTACAAACCATGCCTCAGTGGGAGGTCACATTTGCTACCAATAAAT